>LJPJ01002530.1:0-17424 GCA_001430935.1 Amauroascus verrucosus
AGAGTTTCAGGTCATCCAATGTGTGGGCGTTGAAAATATTAGAGCTACTCAAACATTAGCACTTCTTAATATTTGTTATACTGAAATGTTTTGTATGCGCTAATGTTTTTAAAATAGAATGGGAGCCATATAATATATTCTCTTCACCTATACCCCTTCCCCCGTGTTGAAATTGTCATAAAAGGGCCTTTCGTCTGCGCTAATCCCAATTACTTGGCACCCCTGGCTCCAATAATGCCGCTAATCTGAATTAGGAATAGTCCAGTTTAATTTTCCAATTACAGTGAAACTGCCCAAGAACCAAGGCACGGCCTTCTATGGGAATATGACTATATATAACCCATCTCTTGGTTGTCAATAAACGCAAGCTGACATTTTGTCTCAACGCAGCTCATTATGGAGATCAAAGTCATTAATGCTGTGAAAGCTGCGTTTGCACCCAGAAACATCCCCTTTTGCATTGTTAATGAAGCTGTGTTGAATTACTATAATGTTCCCCGCGTCATCAACGTATGTCAGCGCCCCCTGAGCGCTACAGAAGTTCTGGATACTGACATTGGAAAGGTCCTTGAAATCTGTGTTCCCGAACACAACCTCTCCGCCGCAGCATCCCAGCTTGCTTCATATGCTGATGTCTTTCGAGTGTATCCATGGCCGGAGGATGCTCATCGCAACACAGACTACCAAAAGCCTTACCCCCGGTTCCAAGCCTTCATTGAAGGGCGATCCCTCAGTGTCATAGTGTTTCCAGACACATTTTACCATCTCGAACCGCTTGAAAACAATATTGTTCAGATCGAGGCGTATTCTACAGGCCAGATCAAGTTCAGCCGGCAATTTGATTATTCAATAGAATTAAACGCTCTTTCACTATCCCTGTGCCCCGCCTGGCAACTCTCCTACAAGGTTCAGCTCAGAGATTCCTTGAGTCAAATGAGTATGTCATGGCTATATGTGCAGAGGAATGGGTGGACGGCATGGACTTAGACAAAACCTGGTGTCTTGGTCACCTTGACACCAGTCGACACAAAGAGATCCAATGCATCCTGGAGTTTGTAGCGAGCAAAGCGTCGCGGATATCCGAGTTTAAGCCAAAAAACATCACCCGCTTCGTCGCGACAGAAGAAGCACGAACACTGCGCATGATTCCAGGCTATAATGAGCTGAGCTGGACCCGAGAACAGCAGATTCGACCAAAAGAAATAATTGAAGAGAGCCCTACCTTCTACAGCTGGCATCAGGTTGGATTGAGTTAACGCTCCTCTTTTTCAAGACAACGATGGTGAACCTCAGATCAGCAATTTTCTGGCGAACCATCTCCCATCCGGTCACTTTTCAAATATGTCTGATCTCCATTTGGAGGTTGGCGAGCGCTATGAAACATTTGTTGTCCCAAGGGCGGCACCTTACTTGGTTCTGGCTGGCGACATCGGATGCCTACACAACTATACCGGGTATGTTGCCTTCCTGGCTGCGCAATGCGCGCAGTTTGACCGTGTTTTCCTGGTTCTTGGCAATCATGAGTTCTACCGGATCTCTCTCGAAGACGGTCTCAAAGCCGCAAAGGCACTTGAAGTTGAGCCGCAGCTGCTTGGCAAACTCTCTATTCTGAATCGAAACCGAGTTGACATCAACAGAAGAGTGACCATCCTAGGCTGCACTTTGTGGTCCTACATTTCGGAGGACTCTCAGCTGTGGGTTAGGATGAAGGTTGCTGATTTCAGCACCATCAAGGATTGGACTGTTGAGAACCATAATACTGAACATCTTAAGGATGTACAGTGGTTGCAGCAGGAGATTCATAATATTTCTCTTGAAGAAGATAGGCGTGACTTGATCATTGTCACGCATCATGCCCCAAGTGTCACAAAAACTGTTGATCCCAAACATAAATCAAACCCTTGGGGATCTGCATTTTGCTCGAATCTGCTCGAGTCCCAAGTCAAATCTTGGCAAGGTTCCAAGACCATTCACCGCTGGATCTTCGGGCATACGCATTGGAATACAAAATTCAGACATAATGGTATGATTATAAGCAGCAACCAGCTAGGATATCTTGAATATGACTCTCGAAGAATTCGAGCGCCGGGATTCTTCAATTACTGGTTCCCTCAATCTGGGCAGGATTTTGTTGTCACGGAGGTTGCTAAAGTGTAATAATCTATGAGAAACCAATCTACAGTAAGAACCTTGATCCAAGCTTATGTTACTCAATGATGCCCCTTTGAACGTTATAAGGAGGCAGGCTCATCCAAATTTCCTCGTCGGATTGTATCCTCTGCGCTTGGGACACATCGATTTCAAGACAAGCAAGTAGTCCAGCGAGCTGGGGATACCTCCTCACCGCTTTGCCCATATCGCTGAGGCTGAATTTGCCAGCGTGTGGTTGAAGACATCGGCCGTACGTGTTTACAAGGTGCTCCAGATCCACAGCGTCTGACACTTTGTGTCGATCCGCCGCGGCATGGAGCTTGCCCTTGAAAATTGAGACTATGTCAAGAAGCTGAACAGGGTTTCCATTCATCAATACAGTTTGAGTATGAATAGCTCGCATCGCTCGATCTGTGGTTTCAGTGTTTGCCGGTGCTGTTGTCGACCCTAGCGGCCATTAGCAAAGTTCTCCAATCCCTGAGCTGATGATGGTTACCTATGAATATCTCAACAAGAACCGGTTTCTTCAAGTGATCGTCCCAGAAGAAAGCGGTATAATCTTCTCTCATGTTTGGGATTCTGGTCCAACCCTCTTGTCCTTCCATCAGCTTCAAAAGGTCGTCCTTTCCAATTGCCGCCATCTCAGGCGGTTATTGAATACAAGCTGTCAGCATCAATCTGCAAAGTTCCCATAGTGCTCGCCGTCTTCGAACCGCGTATTTTCACCACCCTCCCGGAAGCTCCGCGGTTCCCTGATGCTAGCGCAACTCCCAGTTAAGAATGCCATCAAACAAACCCAACCCTCCTTGTCCGTGAACGGCGGCCGACCCTTTGCTTTATCCATAGCTGATTTTGTGCCAGCTTGGTCCTCGCCTTGCGTGCTGGGTATCCGCTCCACATTCGGTGGAAGACGCTCTTACGCGTCGGCGTTGCGATTGCGATTGCGTTGGATCATGGCGGAATCCTCTCACTAATAGAGCTTTGCGACGTCAGCTGGTTGGACTTCGCGAATTGCCCGACCGGAACTTACATGGTATATTGACCATCTTGGATATCGCGATCCGGGGAGGTGTAAAATGTACAAAGATGATGCAATTTTGAGGGTCTGCCAGTGTTTTTAATAGATTTTCAAACCAGGGTTACGGTGACCGCTGATTATGTCTTGGGCAGGCTAACACTGCCTACTACCAAGCTTTACACCGCCTGCTTTTGGCTATAATATTCCCTGCCTGGACGCATCACAGAATTCCCCGGTCCGGCGGAGCGGGCTTAGCAGATCAATATTCAATAAAGAGATGGCACAACGGAATGCATAATCGGATGACTGAACTACAAATCATCAATTTCCTCAGTATCATCTGTGAACTGCTGCGAGCATCGGACCTTGGCCTCGCAAAAGCTTGCATTACCCGCAGCTGTCAACCTCCTCAATTATGAGATTACAGGCGACATAATCTTCCCGAAAGGCTTCAAATATACGCTGACTCAAAAGATCCTTCAGGGATGTGTCATAGGAAATGAAATCCTTGGGCAGGTAACATGAGGCGAGGGCTTCGACCGGACATTTATTCTGAAATGCCTTGAGGGTGTTTTCATAAATCCCCTGCCTTTCCTGGCGTTGTTTTCCCGAATAATCCAAGACACCAGACAGGTCAACACTCAAATTTATCACATACTGGAAAAGGCGGCTCTCTTCAATCGAACAGTGAAAGTCTTGCGCGGAGATCGTTGCGTTGATACTGAAAAGTTCAAAAGCAGGCCAAAAGAGGGAGATTATAAGATCATTATACGCCTTCTTAGAGCATTGCTTCTTTGTTTCCTGCCCAAAGAACGTCAGGTACATCCCACACATCTGGGGGACTCAAGGCGTGCTGATATGCACCGTCAATTCTGAGCAACGCCACACATCTTCTAAGGTGTTTAAATGGAACCCATTCAATATGTGTGGGCCTTCTGGTCTGTCTTGTGAGTATTGTGTGCCACCGAGGCCAGCTGGGCTCAAGAATAACAGTTGGTCCTAGTCTCTATCGATACCTCTAGCTTGTTATCAACCTCCAGGCATACCATCAGTTCAGGCCCATCCGGCCTCCCTGCGCCCTAATGTTAATGCTGGAAGATGTGACTGTTGTTTTACCCAGTCACGACCTTCCCCTCGCGCCTTGAACCGAACCATTCGATCCATCCTAGAAACCAGGCCACGATAACTCATATTGGTGACTGTTGAAGCGAACTGTGGGAGGGCGAAGGCAATACTGAAAGAACAAGAGCACTATGGGATGAAACCCTGGGTTCTCACAGTGGAAAAGGCCAGTAAAAGGAAGCAACTGATAAAGGGGTTTCAGAGAGTTACCACCCCCATCACTGTGTTTGCGGATGATGATGTGCTCTGGGCTCCCAACCTTCTGCCATGGATCCTTGCACCTTTTGAGTGAAGGAGGATGGGGGTGTTGTGACCTGTCAGCATCTCCTCTGTAATCCAGAGCAGAGCTATCTTGAGAAATTCTGGAGTTTCCTTGGTGCATTGTATCTTGAGTGGAGGAGCGTTGACTGTGCTGCGACAACATACATGGATGGGTGCACGCCATGCCTCTCTGGGAGGACTGTGGCGTATCACACTGAAATTCTCCAAGATCCGGAGCTTCTATCGGGATTCAGAGGTGAAAGCTGGCTAGGCGGTGAGCTTGGGCCAGATGATGACAATTTCTTCACTCGGTGGTTGGTATCGCATGGCTGGGAAATGTATTTCCAGAATCACCCAGAGGCGCTGGTCAGGACCACATTGCAGGATAACCCCAACTTCCTAAAGTAGTGTCTCCGCTGGTGTCGGTAACTGGAGAAGTAACCTTCAAATCTTGTTTTATGAGAGATTGATCTGGCGGTCAGTGCTCATGGTAACTGTACCTGCTGACCCTTCTCACCCAGAAAACATCTGTACAGCACCTATGCCGTCTACCTAACAACGCCCTCGCCATCATCTTGCATCACTGATGGGATGCTGCTCTGGCTTTGTCACAGGATGACTAAGGCTGACCTGGTGATGCATTATTGTTCATTGTGGTTGCTCTGGACGTTCAGCGCCAAATTCGTCAAGTTCCTGGGCTACTTCCAGTGAAGCCCCTCGCATATCTGCTTGTTGCCATTTTCTATGCTGTTTGGCTATGCCCACAGAGCCATCAAGCTCTATGCCGCCTGCACACTTCATGTGGTAAGCCAACGCTTGGCCTCTGGCTCTGGTGTTAGAGGTTAGCCTTGGCATTCGCCAAGGCACCTTTCCTAATCCGGCCTTCACCAATACAATCTCGTAACTCTATATATGAGCCGTGAGGCCAACTGGCTTTTGTAGTTAGTCAGCAGAGCTTAGCCCTGCATAGCCACTAGGCTGAAAAGGGAATGGAACCAACCAACCAACCAACCAACAAATACAATCTTCAGACTTCCCACACCGAGTTAGCGCTTTGCCGTCAGTGACTTCTTATACGGTACTAGACTTCATAAATTCTTTCAAAAAACACTTTTTTTTAGCTTTCAGAGCTTGTGTATTTGTTTTAAACAAGAACTGAAATTTAACTTTTACTAACCTATGGCTGAACATTACTACTATTATCTTCCATGTCCATTGTGTCAACAGAATGTTGATGAATCACAGCCCAATCATTATCGAGTCTTGCTGCTAGACCGTACGAAAGCCGCCTTTATCAAAGAAATACCTCAGTGGGATCCAGAACCCTTTGGTAGAATTACTGTTGGAACCCTTTCCTTGAGTCGACATCAAGGTTATCCCGGGCTCAACTACACGCAAAGGGGATGGGTTCTACACAAGAGATGTCTTAGCTTTGTTCAAGATCTCCCGTATTCAAAGTTATATCTGTTACTGGATCTGGTTGAATCAACTTTTCTTCCATGGTCAATTCCTCCAATGAGTGGACACGGTGCTTTCTACTACTCGCAGCCAAAGCAAGAGAACCCCATACTGACACCAGGAGCTACATTATATGTTACACGACTTGTAAATATGCTGAAGGGCTTGTGGACATCTATATATGGTTTTCTCCTTCGTCTTCCACCAAACAAACACCAAACGCTTACCCACTTCGCATTACCGGTTGAGATATGGAATCTGGTTCTTAGATATGATGTTGGCCGTCTGCTCTTTATCCTTCAAACAGCATCTGATCTGGCAAGAGTGAATGTGATTCCTGTTGACATGTTCAACAGGAAATTCATTATCAAGACGTTGGATTTACAGAGCACTGTTATACGGATCCATCTCATTGACATAGGAGGGCGCTCATACGTCAGTCACATCTCCAACCCAGTTGATAATATTGCCCAAAGCAACAGTCGGGACTATTCACTGAATGGAAGCAAGTTTCTTGCAGTGAAGAGTGATGGAATTGGTGTTATAGATATCGCATTTGAACAAAGCGATGAGGGTCAGCTTAATTGGATTTTAAACAATTCGAGTCAGCCTTTCACCAAGGAAATATCCCAGATTAGAGATGCAAACCTCCGAGGTTTCAGGATCATTCGCGATGTATGGTTTTTCCATGTTCTATGATGCATCGTCAGCTAACATTCCATAGTCTCTGAAATGCCGTGCCATTATCCCATTGAATCGGACTGGAGCTGAACCATACTTTTACAAAGCACCATTTCCTCCTGGTGATTGCTGGGTTGACTCTGGATTTTCAGTAGAGTCAATTCTCACTGAGCGTGAAGATCCTTTTGCCTACTTTATAAAGGCAACATACATTCCATTTGCAACTTTGAAGAAGATTGCAATTGAAGCCGACATCTCACGATTGGGAATTACAGACATACATGCAAATGGGCCAGAAGATAAGGACTATGCTATCTGTTTTTCTCAACCTCCAAAATGCGTGAGATTCCATGTATGTCAAGTGAGACTCGGCTTCAAATACCCATTCCTTCAGGTTAGTTTTATTCCATTGCAACACTCGCAGCTATGCTGATATCAGTAGTTCAAGGTGAACAACCAGTGGGTGCCCTCGATTCCACCTCATTGCACTGTTATTCATGAGGTTTTGGTAGATAATGTCATTGGGATCTGGTGGGGAAAGACTTTTCGGTTTACTCCTATGCACATTGGCACGGTTGTTTCTCAAAGAATTGATCTCTAGAATACTCTTTGAATATGATACTTCAGGAAGGTCCATTTCACAGTCAATTAAGTACAGACTGATTATAAAAAGTAAAGCAATGTCTAAGAGTCTCCTCAATAATTGCTTTATCCTTTTCGTAATCCAATGAATAACCAGTCAATGTTTCAAAGTCTGTTTCACTCTTTACATCAAGAAATTCACACCGTAGACCCCCTTTCTTTGTTGTCAGGAATGCAAATCCCAGGCGACGACCATCACCAACAATCACGTTTTCATGTACTGCTTTCAGCAATGGCCGTCTCATCTCATTCATATCGTGAGTTGCTGAGATTTCTCCGAGCATAACAACCTTGGCATTAAGAATAATCACCACCTGCCGGCTCGTCTGCGGAGCATTGAATGGAGTTCTCGGTTTCAATAACAACTTGGCAGCAGGCATGATGTTCTTAAGCATCACCTGAAAATAAGTAACACAAAATTCTGTCACTTCTGCTAAATTGCCGTTCTTTGCTTTGTTGTACAAGGTATCCAGCGTTGCTGTTGGGTCATCCATGATATCTAGATCTCATCAGCTTGGCATCTAGTTCGGCATCATGAGTTACTTACTAAGTCAAGGATGAGGCAATGAATGAACGGCAAGACAAGATTTCGAATAGATGTAAAGAACAGCAACGACAAGATTCAAAATGTGTTGTTGGTTGTTGGGGCATAGAGGTCAAGTGAAATGTGATGCCTTTTAATACTAAAGCATTGCCTTCAAAAGTCCTCAAGATCTCCTCATTCTTAGCCGTGCGCCCCATCGCATAGAAATGCATGGCCCATGCAGCCCAAAATTCGGAATCACCGGATTGCCTCGGACTGTTCTATTATTATTGGCTGGGTGGGTGATCACATGGATGTGGTCAGTGCAATTTCAAAGACTTGCTACTATGAACAAATAGCCACGGACGTGTAAACGGAGGCCTTACCACACACCCGTAAGTTAGATTCGTTCCTTTCCAATACAAGCTAAGTCTTCTTATGGGAAATTGATTGACAAAGCAGAATTTCAAACGAGCATGCTCAAGCAAGTTGACAAACTAAGCAATGGTAAACTTTGAATGAAGGCTGCATGGAGTGTATGTTCGGTGCTTTGACTCATTAAAGAGAGATTGAGGGAAAAAATCAGCGTTTCTGCACTTGCCCGACGTGCCAATAGAATAGGTGAGAAGCCAGATTACCCGGCAGCAAGTATTTTCCCTCTCACAATGTGAAAGAGCACTACCATTACAGAAAGCATAACATCAAAGACCAACCAACATCCCTATTTTGGCTTTACGCGGCTTGCAGGAAATAGGAGAATTGCTTCTGAGGTATACATCCGGAATAGTATGCATACCACCAGAATCCCATAAGTCAATCCATAAGTCAATTTTTTTTTTTTGGATCTGGAAATACCTGAGCAAGATCATCAAAGGCAGGCGGAGATTTCCCAGAGATTTCCGCATCATGATAACTTTGTCTTCTAATGACTATACCGGTTTTTGGGCAGCAAATTGCTATGTAATTAAGTTGATGCCAGTGCCTAGAGGTACAATGAGTTATTTAAAACTGGGGAGCAATAGACTAGGCACAGCATACATTACATAACAACTAAATCCATCAAAATACGCCACAAGGCTAGTCAGAATATGGTTGAGAATCGCGGTGTGAGATGCTATCTTGTTCCCTTTCGCCCCCAACTTTCCGCCGTTTCTCATTGTTAGCATCACCAATATCATCCCAGCTGGGTCTTTTGGTGAGCTTCTGGCCAACTGGCAACAGATTGTGGGAAGCCACTTCATAGGAGGAAGCCAAGTCGTCCTTTGCCGCCTTGATGGGTGTACCTCCCAGAGAGAGAATTATCTGGTCAAGCTCACTTGCGACGTTCTTTACTGTAACTTTCTTACCCCTATAGAGAGATGACCGGCTGAGCTCAGCAGCATGATCTTCGAGTTCGAAACATGTTCTGCGGTAGACATTGCCTTCTAGCTCTGGGGTGATGGCGAAAATCCCAATGTGGGTACAGAGTATTATGATGTTTGCGGGAACACCAAATTCGTTGCTCTTTGGTGGAGCATCCACTGTTTCACTTGATATCTCGCCCGCTATCGCCCTAAGTCCAGCCATCAAAGCCATAGCCTGATTCTTCAGCTTCTCACCCGTCAATTCAATGCCGTCAAATGGGCTAAACTCTCTTAAAGTATAGGCAACACCTTCATAATCGTCATCCATAAGACGGTCAGATCGGCGGCACCTTTCTTCGCAGTCAATTTGCTGCCAGGAAGCTACATCTACCTCCTCTTGTCGAAGCTTACAGTTAGCAGGAACATCGGACCTGAGGAGGATCAAGCATATATGAAGCAAGCTCTGATAGGTAGAAGGTCTCTCAGTCTATGAAAGCAGTGAGCAGAGAAGCAGAGCAGGTGAAGTGAATAAACATACCAAGATGTTAGGACGGCTCTGTGCCCTTAAACATTTAATCTCATCATTGAGCTCTACTAGTTCCTGCTGGCAGCGTTCCTTGACGAACGTCAACGGTGCCAAAGGGTGTCGCCAACCATAAAGATTGCTGGACTTTACAGTGCTTTGGTATTGCCGTGAAATAATCTTGACCCTCCCGATACAGTCGGCAACCGCAGATATACGGATATCAAGTACTGGTCGCCAGTGATCGAGGTGCTGGCTGATTTCGACTTCCATGCGATGCTGAATACCAGAGAGGAAGGATTTCAAGCAACACAGGCCTTTTCCTGACTTGGAATCAACTTCATCCAACATTTTTGCAAATCTCAACCATTCATTTTTCACAATCTTCAGATATTCCATAATTACTGCATCGCGATCCTCACAGATATCTTCGAATTTCCCATTCAATTTTCTGTCATTTATGATCTCCCGGTAAGCTAGTTCCGTACCTGAAGAGACACTTTGGGCGGTAGCGGCGGCATAGAGAAAGCTTTGGTCATCACAAGGAAATCTCGAAGATAAATCCTCAGTTCCAGGCACACTTGGCTTCTCTGTGGAGGCAATAAACCAACCATTCTTCGAATGAAAAGCGTGTGTCATGCATGCAGTATCGAGTTTCACAGGAGGAGCTGTGGAGGGTGTTGAATCGCAGTCAGGGATAAAGTAGACTTGCATTGAAGATGCCATTGTGGGACAAGCTAAATGTTCTTGTAAGCGAAGGCTGCATATATATGAGATTGCGCCTCACCTTCTTGACAACCGCCAACACTGTCCAGTCAATAATTTCCAGAAAGCACCTTCATCAGCATTAACATACCATGAATCAAAGCTTGGGCTGATGTGTGTGTACCTTGAAAATGAGAATGTAGAATCAAAGGAGCATCTGAAGTGAACAATTCTATTCCAGTGTGGGGGATACTTCCTTAATATATACTCAAGAGGAGCCAAAGTCTGCACCAAGGTTAGATTCCGTTGAGCTAGTATCCATGGGTATCAAGTCATTACCCCTTCCTCTGGAATTCTTCCAAAAGATAACATACTAGGACAGGTTGGTAAGACCTATCACAAAATCATATATACCGACTTTTGTTGATGGCTAGCCCTGCCTGGAACCCCATATCCAACAAAGAAGACGGGCAGGAACTATAAAACATTATTCCGAGAACACAATGTTGCTTCGGCCTGTTAGGTCTGTATGCATTGTTATGTGCAACCATGATGCACTCATCAGCTCCATTAATGAAATCCAGGGAACACACCATAGGATGGAAACAAAGCCATTTCACACTAGAGAAGGTAGACTCTGTGGGCATCTGATTGCGGCATCCTAAGGTGTTCTGTTGATATGGGCGGGTCGCCGCTCGGCAGTTGACGTCAGAAGAAAACCATGCGATTGGCGAAGCCTTAGCTTGGCAGCTGACAGAGCGTGCCGAACCTAAAGTTTGGGATTGCCAAGGCCGTGTGGGGCCTGTCAATCCAGGACTAATTTTGCCAAGGATTAAAGAGAAAGACATCTTGGCTATGAATGGATCACGCTATCCTGGTCATGCGGACTATTAACGCCATTTCCCTCCTTGATAATCGTCTTCATGATGGCGATAGACTGGGTCGAGAGGGACTAAGGAGAAGGTGGAGGCTGCAAGCTGGATACTTTTTTGTGAGGCAAAAGAACACTGCATTTGATAGCAAGATAAACTAGAGGAGCAAGCAGGAAGAAGATGAGATGTATATATATAGCTGCAGGTCAAATGGTAGATTAAACTAAGGGACAGAAGCTGCAGGAAGAAGTCCCTAGTTTGAAGAGAATACCAATCTTGCAAAGATGGAGGTACAAGAAGTAAATGCTGCACGAGTCCTAGGAAGACAGACAATGCAATAGAAACCCATTAAAGCTAATTCGGAAAAGAAAGAGACAAATGTGAGATCGCCAATCATAGGCTGGAAACGTATAGTATGAATCAATAACAGCAATCAAATCAGAAACAGAAAAGACGTGGAGGGAGGTGCATGTCTTTCCGCCACTCAGCACTACAAGAATGAACGTATTGCAAAAGTAACCCGTAAAGGCATTCCTAGAAAAGGAATAAACCAACAAAAGAGGTTTGCCAATCAGAGGCGAGAAGCATCTGGGTTGAACTAGGGGAAACCTGGAGAAATGAGTATATCCTTTTTCCATTCAGCACTGCCCCAGGGGCGTCCGTATTTCTCATAGGCCTCTTTGGCACCTCGTAACTCCATCGCCATAAAGGCCTCTGGAGTACATTCCATTTGTCTAACCCCTGTTGGAGTCTCGGCTTCGACAATAATCCGACGTGTTCCAAACGAATCCCATCTGCTGGCAATCCAATTTTTAATATTGATGATCTCGGAATCCATATCGATATATGGCCATTGGCTAGTATTTTGGTTAAGTACGATGCGACAATTCACAAAGAGAGTAAAAACTTACTTCGCAAACAGACACTTGTCTTCCAAATTCAAGCTGGCTGACACCTGAGCCTGGATCTCTGAAAGGGCTTCGGGATGCGAATGCATGGCTGGATTGTTTTCGTACCCTCGACATATGATCGGCAGATCCGATAGCTCAAGATCCAGCCTGGTAATGGGCCGGGGTAAAGGCTCATCCTGTTGGCCACGGCCCAGTGCAAGGCATGCACCCCAGGATTCGAGCCAGTCCCCGACGGCGCACCAGAGGAGAGCCATGTGATACTGAGGCATGCAATGACTGGTTGATCAGGCTGCGATTTGTTGCAGCCATTCAAGAAAGCTTTAAAACAGCACAGGAAGGCAGTCACAAGGCAACCAGAATGCAAGATAAAGAGCAAAGCTGAGGACATTATTTAGAATGATGACCCTGTACGGTGAGGCATCTCTTATATCTGAGCTTGATAGCATCGCAATAAAAGTATCAAGACAATTGACTTTAGACTTTACTTGGGGGGTGGGATGCGTGTCAAGGAATCTACATTTTGCTTCGGTAAAGCTGCATGGCTTCAGTAAAGTCTTAGAGATCGTATGCAACAGAGGACCTTAGTTTGCATTGGAAAAGAGATGTGGAGTTAGGAGACTAACCAAATTGAGGACCAACAGTACAATAGTACTGTTGGTCCTCAATTTGGTTAGTCTCCTAACTCCACATCTCTTTTCCAATGCAAACTAAGGTCCGTGGAACAACACATCCCATCCTCACAAGATCCCTCTACTTTCAATTCCCACTTCAGACAAAGGCTCTTCGTTTCGACGCATCATGACAACAGAGGTATGCAAAACAATTTCAAGAGGAAGACACAAGTCTGATTTCAATAGCGAATCAAGGAAATTGCTGGCCTCTTGAGAACAATCGCCCACCTGTTTGAGGGAATTAATCCTGTGAGTGTTGCATTTTGTGTCTTGCTTCAGCTCTGATGATGTCAGGAATTCTCGCAAAGATTTTTGAATTTTGAGAGATGGTTATTACAATGTACCCCAGAACAACTTCTGCCATCCAAAACTGTTTACAATTGTAGTCAGCGCCATCATGATCCTAGTGATGACTGCGAAGAGACCACAAACGCCAATGGAACAATTGTTACCAGACCTTTGCCTGACAATGTAAACGCGGCAGAATTCACTCTCACTGGATGGGCTGCCAACAGCAATGGGGCAGGCACGAATGATAGCAATGGCAACACTGCTATAATCAGTACCAACAATACCACCACCGCAGAAGTTCCACTCGACGCTGAAGGCAATGCGACAACCAAAAGGATCACCAACACTGAAGCGGCTACCAACAGCAATGAGACTGCTGCCACTGAGGATAGCAACGACAATGAAGCAATTCAGTCGAAAGCTTACTTCAGTGAATTTGAACACCCTCAAAAAGAAGTAGAGAATCTTGTGAGCCTTGCAAGATCCATCGCTGATGGAGAGGAAGCAGAAAAGATTGTGACGGCATTTGAAAGAGATTATGCCGAGCGTCCACAACTGTTCTGGGATATGTTCTCAGGAATTCCCAAGACGGAAAACTCTCTCGAAAACCTTCTGTCTGCAATTTCTCACTTTCAGAGTTCAAGTCCACTGGGCCGCCGACTCCTGTCGAGACAACTATATCAGGATGTAGATTGCATTGCACAAGCTGAGGAGAAGAATCGGTTACAATGCCGAGGAGGGGATAAATCAACTAGCAATCAAAGTTTCAGGGTCTTTGCTTTTGAAAGACGCCTGGGAAGGAAATTAACGCCTGCAGAACTTGCCAGATTACGATGTGGTGAAAGGCTTTCTCAGTTGGAGAGTGGCTATCTAGTGGGATTTGGGCAGCCTCACTGGACAATGTGAGTCGACACTGCCGTTTTAGGTGCATAGCTAACTTAGTCTGATAGATTGGAACGTGGGTTGTCGTTAAAAGGGGCCCAGATACTGGACGGTTATCTTCGCACGCAAACGTCATTTCAATCATACCACCGCCTTTCACCCCTGGTTGATAATGTTCAGAACTCATTCCCATCCTCGGGCAGCAAGAGAAAGTTCGGTAAAGAGCATGAAGGCAGGAAATTTACTACTGGAGCAAAAGAACGCCCAGCCATAAGTGTATTTCGGCTAAGGAACAGGCCTACTCAGGCTGGACGCGCTCATCCCCTCCAGATCTCGTATAATCCCTCAGAACCACCAAATAGCTTTGACGTGGGTTGGCATGCGCATCCTACAGCTACAAACGTACAAATACGAACTGTTGCTCCACCGGTGTGGGAGGCCCCTCATCACTTCCGGGCGCCAACAAATTTGAATAGCGGCGGAGGGAGCAGCAAGAATCAGGAATCAGCCACGCAATCACACACGCCGTGGAACCCTTCCCCTAACCAAGAAGTAAGAATTCCGCTCCCCCAGTTGGAGGCAAATCTCGACTGGGCAAGAATTCCCCTCACTAGCGGATACGATTGGAGCAATCTGCCAAATCCCTTAATGACGACAAGCAATTCCGAAAGCTATGGTTCGCAAACTTTTCCTACCTCCGCCGGCGCTTCCACTGAGTTTCCTGACGGTCAGGATGGTAGTTAAACAATAGCTTCTTAACATAGGATATGGCTAAGGAGTGTATGTCTATCATTATAAAGGCATACTTTCGACTTTCGGCTATGTACATACAAGTTGAATCTGGAAATCAATTGGGACTCAAAAATCAGATATCTAATAGCAACAATATCGCGAGGCCCCCCCCATTTCCAGGAAATATTATTGATTCTCCACCATCAAAGACAACAGCCTCTCCCGTATCCATCTTAACATTCTCGCCCAGAAACAACCCGTTCTCGTGCGAAAGCTTTTCCAAGGCGATAAGGACAGCGACTTTCTTTTTATCTGGAGCTATACCTCGTAAAGTTCCCGGTTGAGGCATGGAGTTGATGATAATCGGATGCCAATCGAATAAAAGATGCTTCAAATCTTTCGACTGTTCGATAATATTCCTTTTATGTCTTAATTTGACTCGCTCGATGTTCGATGAATTCTTCAGTGGTTGTCAATAATCCGAACGACTTCTGTCAGATAAAAAGTCATACCATCATCCAAGTATTCACAACAATTTCAGCAGCAGGAGTTTTCTTCAAGGCTCGAAAAGGGTAGTATGAGCCAGATGTTTGAGATTGAAGAGGACTTGAATCAGAGGAACTGCGAAACTCTTTGACTGTGTCATCGGTGATCTTCATATCCACTGTTGGAAATACATCCCATTTTCGTGAAACATTTTGGTATGTCGAAGTCTGAGACTCCACCGACTGCTGAATAGCTTTGTCTCCTGGCATGTCAACAGGCCATGCTCTCAAGCGAAATGTGACGAAAGTCTGAAAAATTGAACAAGTGCGGCATCAATACTGGATTTTGGGTGTTTGAGGGCTGGGCACAGTGAGGGGTTGGTCGGAATGGAAAAGTTTTTCTCCGTCATGTATCCTCGAGTGAGATGGTGCCAGCTGACCGCAAATATGTAGAAAAATAAAAGTAGAGGACAAAGGAGTGGGGGTAGAGAGCCTTTATCAGTAGTACACCTTGTTACCCATTTTGCAAGGACTGCTTGACACCGTAGCTAACATAATACACCTAACTCCGATCCAACCCTTCAACCTATCAACAAACAACCTATCAACAAAAGGTGCCTCAAAAACGTCTAAGAGGAGTTGCGACAAGCTCACCCAACCAACTTGTGGAGGCCTCTAACACGGTCTTCTCTGGCCAACCCGAATTGCCGCTTCCATTACACCGGAAACCGTATGATAAGCGGGTTAAAGGGTTTGGAGACCTCACTGAGATGTTAAGACTCTAGGAACTTCTAGCAGCTGAAAGATGCCATTGAGCAATACCCAGCAAGCCGTCCAGCAGACGCAAGGTGAAGAATATTCGAAACTTGAACTGGGCAAGTAATCTAGTTGTCATGGGTGCTTGCTCCCATGTTATTGCATATCTAGATGGCTTCCACCTAGTAGAATTGTCCCAAGGCGATGGTTGCCTGGGTTAAGTTTGGTTTTGCAGTACGGAGATAAACATACGGACTCGGACTGCGGCTTCATGATGAGGCTCAAGGGTAAGGGGGTGCGGCGATAATAGACCTCTTGCAGGACAGAGGATATCAATCATCATGTCCACCTTGGGCCACTAGCAACACTGATGTTCAGTAAGGGGGATCCGCGGAACTACCATTTGCGGCCGCTTTGATCAGGAGGCAGATCATGTTCTCTCTCTTAGCACTCAACTCCTTCCGGGATAGCGGGCCGCGTTTTCGACTCTAGTTAGCCGTCACAGCTACACTTTTTCCCGTTCACATGTCCGGCGGCCACCCCCCCCCCCACACAAAAAAAAAAAAAAATCCATTCAACCATATGCATAAGCCCTTCAATAACAACCAGGTCTCATCCAGCATCAGCAATGATGGAGTTGCAGACCTTGTTGTACAGTTTGCAAGTCAAATTCCTGAAGGCAAATTCACCCCTGCGGAGGTTCAAAGCTACCTTTTGCAGCACAAGGAGAGTCCCAGCGATGCTGTTAACCATGTCAAAAACTGGGTACAAAATATCCTCAGTGAGAAAGAACTTGAATTGGGCGGTGATTCCTGTGAACATTAATATTCCATTCCTTGCATATTTCTCATAGTTTTCTCTGTTTCTGTTGCGTGTTCTTTGAGAGTGCTGTTAGATATCGAAGTTATTCTTTCAGGAAAGCAATATCTATATTGTATGAATGAGCTATTTCAGCTGCAACCCTTTTCTGTATTGTTTGTTTTGATGCTACTGTTGCTCTACATCAAGTTTTGTGAGTTTCACCACAGCTAGCGATTCGAGAATAAGATATATCAAGCGATCTGTCTCAGCATATTTTAAATAGTATAGGCCATCATCTTGTTGGAGGTTAGCCTTGGCATCCGCCAAGGCACCTTCCCTAATCCGGCCTTGCTTAGTCATGCAGCTTAGATAGAAGCAACTGCTCTTTAGATCTGTGAAGATTAAATCCTCAGACATCTTAGCAGTGCTTCTGACTCTACCAGAAGCAAAGATTCTATGCTGCTCAGTGTATGTCTCTTGTGACTCAAGAAGTGTCACCAACTCAAAGACTATGCTTGAAGACTGACTTAAATTAATATTCACAGCAGTGCATAATCTCCAAGCCAAGGATCTTTCAAATGTGTTGGAAGTTCTTA
>LJPJ01002645.1:0-187597 GCA_001430935.1 Amauroascus verrucosus
CTGTAAGGTAAGAAGATAATTGACCACATCCTCAACAAATGCTGGCTGGGGGGGGAATCCTCATTTAGCATGATCCAGCATCCATTGAACTAGCCTATCCTCTTCAGCAGAAGATAATTTATGTGAATTTGTGTGTAAATTCACCCTTGAAGATGAGCCCTTAAGTCAGTCTTGAAGAGTAGTCCTAGGCACATCAAATAGCCTTGCAGCTTCATGAATAGAGGTAATTTCTCGATTTTTTAAAGCATTTATTGCAAGCTCAATTCTCCCCTCTTTCTCAACTGAATTTGAAGAATTTTTCTTGCAAATTGGTGGCATAATTGCGCGTTGAAGTGGAAGGGTAGTTAAATTAGAATATATTTTGAAATGGTGGCCGGTTCGGTGTGGAAGTACGTTATCTACGATTTGACAACAGAATATTACTACATCTATCCATTAGTTAGTTCATTAACCAAGCGGAGATTCGCTCGCAACATTGCTCTGATCTCATTTAAAGGTTCTGATTCTTTTTATTACAGCTATACCCACTTGATACACACCGCAGTCAATAGCTATGAAAAGGCGGGCTCTTATTACAACAGACTGCGCGTCTTACCTTACCGCAAGGTTCTCTTGACGCCTTGGATTTCAGAGAATCTTGAGTGGATTACTTTGATACAAGTTTTTCAAAAAGAAAACATGATGTTAGACCGCCAGAGGTGTAACTATGATTTCACTGGCGAAAACGTGTTTTTGGAAATACGAGAATGAGGCCTGCAGTTGGGCGAAAGAAAAGCAAGCATATCTTGTCTTGTCAAGGTCGCCAGGAGTCCTTATTGTCTATTGGCAGTGCATGCATGCATATTGAGCTTGGAAAACAGATCATCAACGTTGGCCGGCTCTGTCGGCACGAGATTGTTCAAACAGGCGTAAGACATGCAATCACTTTAGGCGAATTTTCGGATTGATATTTGTATGCAGCTAAACTCCACCGACAACAGGGTAAGTGGGATGAATGTACAGTAGCTATATATATAAAAGATATGCGTCAAAAAGATAGAAGATGGTATAAAAATACAAAATGAGAAAATAAAACCAGGATGAGTATAAAATCCTATAGTATCTCACACATCCTAACCCCCCCTTTTTTTCGCGTTTCCATCTCAGAGACACAATTGAAAAGGTGAAAAGAACAAGGTACATTGAAATGAGACAGATTATTTTGCGAGTATGTGAGTTTATCGAACTATAAGTTGTCCGACTTCGAGCCCAAAATGCAGAGTTGAATGAATGGATGTTTCCCCCAAGTCGCCGTCCACATCTATTATGCTCAGCGCCAGAACGACCGAGATCAAAATACCAAGCGACAGACTGTAAATAACAAGTACGAAACGAATGTACGGAAAAGGCAAGGAGATTTGCAGGTCAAGGAATGTACAAAGAACGCAAAATTTGAGTAGATGAGAGCAATAGGAAAAGGTAGTTGCTGGGTCAAGCGACAAATATATATTGAAATAGAAACAATCGCGACTGGCGCGTGAGCGGACAATGTTGAGTGTCTCTGAGTGAATAAATAAAAGTATCGACGGGATAAAGGAGGTTAATAGATAATTAGAAAAAATATAAGTATATCGCAACGGCCAATAAAAGTCTAAAACCGGCCAGGGGTATAGAAGTGAAGAGAGGATTAAGAGGAGAAGGACCAAAGATGAAAAAGCAACCATGAGCAAGCAAATGCGAATAGAAAATGTGCCAACCTGATTAAAAAAGACCCAAGCCACCCGAACAGGGAGAGAGGACCAGTCTATAAAGTTCGAATTGACCTGGACGCCTAGGAATCTGCCGGATTCGGAAGAGTTTGTGATATTAGCGCGGTATTAGCACTACCGAATGGGTTTGGACGAGAGCAAAGTTGCAGAGGATTGATTAACAAAAGACAGCGAAAGCGCGAGATGGTAAGGTCAACGGGTCCAGGATGTGTAGAGGGAGCGGTAATGGAAGGAGGTCGGCGGGTCTATCTGTATGTATTCCCTGTAGCAAATATATCCGTGGTCGTTGTACTTGTCCATTCGACCTCGTCGTAAGGTGGAGTTGGCCACTGCCGGTGGCTTTCATCTCCGGGCTTATTCATACCCAAGGGCTTTGAGGGCGTGATATCCGAGATGAACGCTGGGCCATCTCTTCTCGCAGTAGGTGATGGCGTTGGGTATGGATTAAGACGACTGGTGTCAACGGGTAAGTTTGGTTGGCCTCTGAGATCTTGGAAAATGCTTTCACGGGTTGCTTCAACCATGGTCACAGAACCTTGTCCGAGTCGTCGAGCGGCCGAATTTGTAGAATGAAGAACTTCATGCAAGAGCTCGTCTTCCTCTTCGGGGGTTTCGTACCGTGGAACCGATCGGGTGGAACTCTGCATAGCCCGGCGAGTTCGGCTTGATATAGGTCCACCGCTGGCAATAGCTCCATTTTCCGTTACACGAAGAGCTTGGGAATGTGGCACTGCCTGGCGTTTTGGAGTATTGCTTACGGTTCCACAGGTATGGACCGGTACATTCGGAGGTGATGACATATCTAGACTGTATCGCACATTCTGGAGAGCTGCGTCGATATCCAACAACTCATGCCCGGGTTTCGCATCGGAGATATTCACTGTATCAAGCGCCATGGAGGAACGGTTCGACCAAGGGACACAGCCAGCGCTAGCTTCCACGTCATCGTTCGGAACAGAGCCCTGATTCCGCCCCGATAATCTTCGAGCACGCTTTCTAAGATGAGAGAAAAACCCCTCCTTCGTTGCACTAGGTGACGTTATGTTTGAACCTCCATTGAGCGCTCTCTCAGCTTCTTGGCGATGAATATCTGCATAATGGTTACCATTCGAGTTAACGGACAACTGACGACCAATCTTCTTGGAAGTTGCCTTATTGTTCTTTGAAGGCGAGTTCTCACCAGCGATAGACGAGTTAGCTTGCGCATGTACAGCATTCGACAGTGGAGACACGGGTCGGATCGATGGTAGAATTGGCATTGGGGCGCCATTTGTCCATGTAGCGCGTTTGCTAGCTGAAGCCTTGGCCTTGTTTGCCTGTGAATCAGTGCCGCCATTATACGGAATCTGCTTAGAAGCATCAATTTGCTCCAAGGTAGGGGCGGGGGACTCTGATCTTCCAATGAGCGATCGTCGGAACCAAGATTGTTTTGACGACAATCCGGGAGAATCTCCATTGCTTTGGCCCTTGAAGGTCTTATCCGATTGTTTCCGGCCAAGTAATCGGGTAGTGGATGACTTTGGGCGCAATGGATCAACGGCGTCTGTAAAATATTCGTGATGTAATGCTTGAGTTGAGGTTGGTCGACTTTTTGGGTCCCACATCAAGCACCAGGTAACAAAATGGCTGAGTGACGCTGGCCACTGAGGTGATGGTAAGGCGCTCTCCAGCGAATGCGGCGCCATCTAGGTATCATATTAGCAATAGCTTTGGGCACCGGTCGAGCTGAGGGAAGACTTACTTTTGGGAATGAGAAGCCCAATTTCTGCGCCAAACGGATGCCCTCTTTCCATTCTCCGCCTCCGACTTTAGCACCCGACTTGTTGTACCAGTTTCCTGGACTGCCCATAACTTCACAGATACGCCAAACTTGTTCAACTTCGTTTCCGCCTGGAAAGAGGGGTTTCAAGTTTGCAATCTCCACAGCCATGGCACCAATTGCCCACATGTCAACAGGGGCAGAATATTCGCCAGCACGTAATAAAACTTCAGGGGCCCGGTACCATCTCGTAGACACATATGTAGTATACGGCAGCTTAGAGTGAGTCTCCCTTGCCAGTCCAAAGTCGGCAATCTTTACAGTATAGGCAGGTGGGGTAGACGGAGGGGTTGCGTAGCGGCTCAGGACTGAGTCGAAAGGGGCGGCGCCGGAAACCAGGATATTTTCCGGTTTGATATCCCGGTGAAAGAAATTGTGTGCATGTATATGATCGAGTCCCGATAAAATCTGGAACAAAATGCTCTTCACACTCCTGGCATCGAAGCTTTTGTGGTCCCGAGCCTTCATTAATTGATAAAGATTTCCATCCATGTATTCCATACATATGTGTAGCTTTTTACTCAGAGGATCGCGGAAAATGTCGAGAGCCGGAACGAGATGAGGGTGGTGGGGAAGTGTTCGCAGGAAGATAACTTCGCGAAGTTCGAGGCAGGCGGAAAACGATTCGAATGATTTCTTCATGGTCTTGATAGCGATCTGTAGGGTTCCCCAAAAAGTCAATTGTCTGCTCTCTCACCCAATATTAGTTTCGAAGCTCAACACCCACCACGGTACCTCTCTTTGCCACGTGCGAACCCGCGGTTCGCACTCGGGCAACCACCACACTTCCGAAGCTTCCATCTCCTATTTGTTTTATGACCTCAAACCTATCTTCCAACGGGGCGGTATTAGGAGTTCGATACGATTGATCGTAATTGACTGTCATTTTGGATGTTGTTTTCTGCCTGCAGATAACAAGGATATAGACACAAACGAGGGTGGGAAGGCACTATAGGCAAAAGGAACGTAAGGGGTGTAAATACTGAATTGGCCTTGAAATAGATAAGGGAGAGACCAGGCCGGGCAGACAATACCTCGAAACGACAGGCAAAAAGAAATAGGGATAGCGACGTGGACCAAGTTCAATAGACCAGAGACGCAAAATATCAGGGGTAGGAACGGTTGCACTATATGACCATCTTCGAGTCGGCAGATTCTATAGCTGGGACGGAGGCAATTGCAATCCCAGTGCTAAGAAAGACGGATTCGGACGATCAAACATGGACGAGGTTAGGAGTAGAGAGCTAGCAAAGCGGATGTTCTCGAGTTTCCGACCCAAAGAGCGTATGGAGTGAAGTGGTGGATAGAGGGAGCGAGGAATAGTGACTGGGAATGATAGGTGAAAGAGGATTAATCTCAACGACCTCAGGAGGTTGGAACATGAAGGGAGAAGGAGAGGGAGAGGGAGAGGGAGAAAGAAACAAAAAAGGACGACGGGCAGTGGGGAGAGGTGACTGGAAGGGGAAATAGTCAGCACACTATAGAGTGGATTTTGGGGGGAAGAGGAAGAGAGGGAGGAGCAGGAAAGGGAGGGAAGAGCCAGAACAACGGGAGCGCGGATCCGGTGCGTGGGAGCCACTAATATTGAAAGGAGATGAACGTCTTCTTGGCTCTCCTCCCCTGGAAACGTGACAAGACAGGGAAAAGAAGCTTCTCATCAAAGTTCAGAAGTGTCTTTGTTTTTGTTTTTTGTTTTTTTGCTTCTTGCTTTCTTTTCTGCGGACCGCCGCGTCGTGGAGATCACGGTGGCTTCGAAAGTAAATAAGGAAGCGTGCTGGGGGTGATTTGGTGTCTTTGCTAACGAGATGAACTGGGGACTCTCATTTGCTTATCCACCCAAGGCTCACTCATCCACTTCCCAGCAAACAAACACAATTCAGCCTGCTGTGATCCAACACTTCCTCCTTTTTCTGTGTGTGTGTGTGTGTGTGTGTGTGTGTGTTTTTTTTTTTCAATCCTTCTCCCATATGATTTCTTTGAACTGTAAATTAACTACTGCGTACACAGGGTCGCATCCTGTCATTTTACCCAGGTATTGCACTATCAGATGCGTCTTTTCGGGTTTCTGTATTACCGCTGTGCCCCATACGGCTTATGTAACACTGGCCCCATGTGAATTCACAGTCGAAGCGGCGGCGGTGGTGGGGCATCTCCACCAGCCATACTCTTTCCTGGTACGATACGCGGCTATACCCTCCTAGGGTACCGTATGGGGAGAAGTTGGCTGTTAATTTTACCGGTAAGCAGGACGGCTAGTCTCCACAAAGAGCCCTTAACCCACGTTGAATTTTGCAAGACTTTGCCATAAATAGCTAGCACCGCTGTCCATTCAAGCGTGAATTTGCAAAACCCGAGCATGGAGATGGCCCTGTTCATCGTTGTAAGATTGGATGGAGCCAGTTTGGGTGTTTTCATGCTGTGTGTACGGTATGTATGTATGGGCGTATTGTATGCGTACAGGACGCTCTTGAAGAGGCATCCCTCTCTGGCTTTTTGGCTGATGAATTAATACTATGCTGCAATCCCATTCTTAGGTAGGGACATTTGTTATTGTGCTTCGACCATCCCTCGATCAGCCCCGCGTGCATTGCTCTGCGAAAACAATTGATCCTTCTGTGAGTTTCTCCACACTTTTGCTTTTTTGGGCGCCTGAAAATTGGAGGGGGAATCAGGCACGATTGCATTTAAAATCCTGCGTCACAGCAGACGCGTCCGCCATTGGCCTGTCGTCTCTTGGCTTGAACGTGACCAGTTCTGCTGGCAAATTAATTCCTGACCCAATCGATAATCGGCTAAACTTGCTGGTTGGCTTTTCGGAATCAACCAACGCCTGATCCTATTAATAATATTACCACTCCCCCTAAACTAAGCGTAACGGTATCGTAAATCACGCAGGATTCAGTCAATCAGCATGTCAATACGCCGTTCGGACCCAGCGGGAAAGATCATTCATTCATTCCAAAGAAACAAATTTGTTGTTTCTCGAACAGAAACCACCCACTCCTTGAGGCCAAAGCTCGTCATATTCAATATAATAAAAGGGTTGCAAATCTCTCATTCGAATGCCTGTCGTTTCCAAGCTCTTGTGGAGTTTCCAGGAATCATATGAAACCACAGATCTTTTGTCTCACAATAATCCTTCCCTCTTTCTCGCTCTCTCGCTCGTTCTCTGCCTCTGATGTTCACTCCGATCCATCTCCAATTAACTAATCGTAGTCTCCTCAATCGGTCAAATTCTGAACTCCATCAATAGATTACCACTTCGGCCCGGCTGGTGAGCTGCGGGCTTTTCAAATGGGCTTGTAAATAATTACCCAGTGGATTCCTTGAAAATCTGACCCATCAGCGATCTTGCTCCAGTCCGCTGGGACAGGTGATTTTAGAAGATTTCTTTAGTAGCTATCTCGCACGTTCGTTACCTAGGCAGACATCATTTCCGCTGCCACTAGTGAATCGACCAAAGGGTCGTTCCAGTCTGGCGGCGAAGACTCTCAGCTCCTCAAGTCGACGCCAAGCCCACACGAACGGGGAAGTCGAGCGTTGGAACAGTTGGGAATTCTAGGGACTCGTGATCATCATTCGATACCGCCTGGGTGAAAACCAAGAGGGAAAAAAAAAATTGATCATCAGATCAAAAATAGAGATCTTCGTCGTTCGAGACTCAATGGTCCTAACAACTTGAATATCTGGATCGTTCAGAAGAGGATACATTCTTGGCTGTCATGTCCTATGCCCCCATACGGAGTACAGTGCAGTTTGCTCTCTCCTTCAAGTTTGTCAAAGTGTGGCAAGCAGTTATACATCCATTTCACTTTTCCTTTTCTTTTTTTCCTTCCCCTTTGTCCTCGCTGCCCGCAAGTCCTGTTAGCGACTTTTCTTTTTTTTTTTTTTGTCTGATGAAACCCACTGCTTTCAAGATTCCACAACGGGAAACCAAACAAAGACCACAACGGCGCTATCAACTTCTATTTGCGTCGTCCAGCAGAGTTCAAGCCGAGAGTAAGCTTTGCGCATTAATACTGAACAAAACTTAAGCGAAACGGGGAATTGCTCCCCGTAACTGCGGAGGAAATGGTCAGAGCTGAATTCTGAAAGGTCTCAGACGATCATGCATATCCATTCATCATGTCAATGCATCATAATAGAGGAAGATTGAAGTGTTTCTGTTTGACTTTGCCGCAACTAAGACGTTCATCCGTGGATGAACAATATATCACTTGAAAGGACGTAGCGTCACTTGCAGAAGCAAGATTCCTTCCCGCTGCAAACCAAATCCTCCTGAGACATGCGACTGTGTCCGGCTTTAGGAGCACTTCAGTTTCAATGTCTAAACTGTTCTCCGTTCACTTTCATGGAAAGTAATACCTACGATACCTAGGTATTCGCTAGACTCTTAAAGAACACAATGATGGGTGAGAGCGGTGACCTTATCGGGACTTTCCGTAACTGGAGATAACCTCACTGGGTTCATCTGACATCTTCTTTTCACTAATCTTCTCCTCTTTACTTATTACTTTACCAACAGCTACGTAGCTGGCCTCTGTTGCTGTTGAACTCTAAACATGCCACCTTACCCAGGCTTCAACCTTGACGCTCATAAACGAGAGTAAGCACACGGATCCTTCGCAATGGAACGACATAAGCTAACCATGACTTAGACTCGAGAGGATTCGGATTCCTGATAAGTGAGTGTCTGAGCTACGACATCTAGTAGGAGTGCCCCAGCGTTTGGGTCGCTTTACTTACACTCCCCAAGGGTCAAATGCAAAGTTTGCAAGAAGATTCGTGCCCCGAATGCGTTCTCTAAACGTCAGCTGGAAGAGCTCCGCAAAGCGATTCTAAAGCATGGCGCGACGGGCCTTAATGGACCGGGTTACGCTGGTTGTCGTTCTTGCATTACAAACCAGACTGTTGAACTCACCTGCTGCGTCTGCGACAAGACCAAGCCGTTGGAATATTTTAGCAAGAATCAACGACGTGACCCGGATAATGCAGTAAGCTTCCTAGACAGACTTTAGTTTTGGACAACGCATTGTGTTCCTGATAACTTGACTATGTGTTCTTCCCTTTTTAGAGATGCACCAACTGTGTTCAAGGCCATTTAGATGCCGAGCCAGTGATGGAAGATTCCAAGCTTTTACTTGACGACGAGAGTGCTATTGATTCAAGCACTTATATGGTAGGTTGAATTCTCTTAGCCGAATTTTTTATAAGACTAAGATGGTTATTCCGTTAAGAGTAATAGCGAGGCGCACACCATCAACTCCATTCGTGCCCTTTCGGTTGGAGGTGACAACGATTTGCTCTCTGCAGAGAGCTATGAAATCATGTCGGACCATACTGCCAAGTTTTCCTATCAACCTCCTTCTATCAGTATGATCAAGGGAAAGGCGAAAGAAGACAATACATCCTTGGGCGGCGGTGTTTGGTTGGAACAAGGGGAACGTGTTCCTGGAGAACTATTAACCGTTAAGAATGGAATTCCGTTCAATGCATACGATGCCCAAGAGAACGCACGCCTTCGTATCGCTGCACCACCGTCTGAGGCAGAATCTTCGATCGCCGATAGTGCACAAGATGCGTGGAAAATTGCTAAATCTGCGCATTCCACCCAGCTGAGTCAGGTTGGGCAAATGGTAGTTTCTAGGAAGGGCTCGAATTTTGCTAAGATTGCAGTGAGTTCCCATCAACTTATCTTAAATTTGCTACGGCCACATAGCTGATAATCCGTAGGCTTGTCGGCTCCCGAAGGATCAAGCGCCGAACATGTATATGGCGGAGCCGATTGGACGTACTATTGAGTCTGATGATTCAGAAGATTCAGAAGACAATATCCAAAACTGGATCTAAAACGCTGCCAGCGGGAGATTTCTGGGTTCATTCAAACATCAGGCTTTTTGGCTCACTCAAAGCTTAGGGCAACGGTTAGCTAAATCATGGAATGCCTTCTTGCAACTTAAGCAATTTCCATGACTAGTGAGTTTGTCCGAACTGTAGAAGGGAGTCCAATATCAAATTGAAAATATCATTTTATCCCCACAAAGCCCCCCTTAAAATGAGAATAAATCAGCGCGTACAACAATGTTACTACTTTGATTCTACAAACTGATATTACCATGAGAAGAGTCTCTATTTCCCAGCACAACTTCAAGCAAGCCAGCCACATTGACATACGAGCATCTCAAGAGTTCATTGAAATATCTGGGTGGTTTGATATTTGTCTTGCGCGGCTAAGTGGTGGTCTCAGCTAGGAGCATTGGAGCAGCTCGCTCAAGAGGGGCTGTCGCGCAATCGTGATTGCATTTCTAATCGGTCTACAATTCAATTCTTGCTCCTTCAGATCGTCAAGATGATCTCGTAGATCTTGAAACTAATCAAGCCGATCAATAAGATTCCCCCAGACATGCCGGCCCTTGGTGTGGACCGAGTGTTGGGCAATGCAGGGCAAGGTGCATCCTAGACTTGAAGGTTTCATCGAATGCTCCTACACCGGTTGCCAGTAAGCGTAATGACGCCTTGTCGTGATACTCGAGGATGCGAAGGAGGGAGGACTGTAGTTAGTTCATTTCTTCACAGATCCTCGAGATTTCATCGTTCTAGGAATACATCTACTTTGTCTAGCAGTGTGACGCAACCCCAATTCTTTCCGTAGGTGAGGGACTCATTCGAGGCGTTTTTCGACCTTCAACAGATTAATAGTCCCCAATGTCCACGCATGAGATTCGGTACAAGGATTTCTCAGCGACTTTAGCGACATTTTCCGATGTCAGTGTCTTGCCTGTTTGCAGGTGCGCCGTGTAATAACAGATTGAACCCGCTATCCTTGTCGGCAATCGGCCCAGTTGACTACCGACCAAAGCTCTTAAAAGATCTTTCTACTTGCGATCCAATGACTATGTTTTTGAAAGCTTCTTCTGTTCCATGTTACGCCACTTATACGGTCAGCTTCTAAATCGAACTATTTTTGTGCGGAGAAGGCTATATCCTTTGGTAGTAGAGGGAAGAAACAGTTCAAATTGATGATTTGCGCCTCATCTGCAGCCATGACATCGGGGCCGAATTCGTCTTCTCAAGAATCGGCTATGGGACTCCTCGATGAAGAGCATGATGTGTCATTGGGTCAACCAAATACGCCTCACTCGCCTTGGATTGCAAATTAGCCTACCCTGATTATCAAAGAAAGGCTTCAAGTCAGGACGTTACTTACCAGGTTTGTATAGTTCTCGCAATCATTAGCCTGGTAGGTAACTAAATGCCGTTTACGGCACTTCCAGATGGTCCTGCCGCGAAGTCGAAGAGCACCTATAGTTTCTTTGGGAGCGTATTCTATAGGAAAATTTTCCCTTTACGGAATACGCGTCCCTCCTGACTCTGAAGTGATCCTCGTACCCTCACTTTCTATGCGCTCTTGCATTATAGGTACGAATTTTGCCACTGGACACTGGTATCTTAATTTGCAAAGATTACGCTGCCGCGAAAAACGACAGGCTGAAATTCTTGGCTTGCAGCAGTCCCTGCTCAATGCCAGTGGAGCCTGCGATGTGAGTGCCTAAGAAGGCGAGACAGATGGGCTCTTGTTCAGGAGATTGTCTGTTGAGATTCAAGTCGATGACAGGGTTTCCACCACAACAGGCATTGTTTCATGGCTACGTTTCGCTCACTGAACGTCAGGAAATTTGTAGGATGACAATTGACAAGCAGAGGTTGAAGGAGGTGAGAGTCGATGTGTTTAGCCAAGAGCCTGAGAGTCATCGTGACGCATGATCCTGCCCAACCCCACTCTGCAGAGCCGCGTCTGCTACCTCTTTCCATCTCTCGTCCTCGATTCTCACAATCCAGTCCATCAGCGGCAGCATCATCATCATCATCATATCATTGCTCCCATCAGCTCGCCCATTGGTTTCCAGATTGTGGCATTGCTCACGTCTTGACACACTGCCTAACTCGCCATTCAGCATCCGCTGCAGCGGGCCGCCCATCGCTCAACCATGGCATACGAGAGCTTTCGCAGCTCTCAGCCCTATGATCAAGGTGCCTTTAATGGTAGTGGCCCAAGTTCATACGCCAACACACAACAATTTCACAATACTGCCCTGCAGCCACCCTACAGTGGAAGTTTTAATACAATGTCGGATGGGAACCGGGCTCCAACCTCTCCCCAGCATCATTCTCCCAATCCACAGTCTCCTATCCCACCGCCACCACCCCCTGCGCCGACTTTAAACACCCCCAACCCAATACCATTTCCAGATCCGTTGCAGTTCTATCAAACCAATAATCCCCCCGCAACGGAGACCACTGGCTCTGCCTTCCAACCAAACCTTGATATCTCACCTGAAGTCATTGCCCAGATCACTTCCAGCGTCATCCAGCAACTGAAAGACCTCAATTTCGGAGGTAACTTTGCCCGTCAATCTCCTAATAATGCATCCCAGAATCCCGACATAACGCCGTTCACTCCCTCTGTCTCTGAAGCTTCTCATCCATCTCCAACGACTAGGAATAAGATCTATACTCCACCCTCTCCATTCAGACAGGCACAAGACGCATCCTGCCAATCTCCTCAATTTTCCAACTCCCAGTTTGCACATAATCTGCACGGCGTTCCTCCGGGGCTTGCAGACCAAGATCGAATTACACGGTCCTTTTTCGATGAGCAGCACGAGCAGCGCCCCAGGCCGTCGCGCCTTTCTACGCAGGCTGAAACGCCAGTAGAAAGAATTTGGGGACAACTTTTTGATAAAAATGGACAGCCAACTCCAAGGTTAGGCCAGTTTCTACGCGGGATCGCCGCTCACTTGGTAAATACTCCATTTAAATCAAATTAGCCCAAACCCTCCTGGCTTACAACCAATGTAGATAGAAGCGTATTCCCCCGAGAATTCCCTGGTCATCACACCGGCAAAAATGCAAAAATATTATGAAGACACTAAAGCAGCCGCAGATCCGCACCCTTGGAAAGGTACTGATAATACCGCTTTTGTTTGTAACGTCATAGCTAAAGTAAACCTCTAGACATATTCGACGATCGAACGTCCTCGATCTCGCGTCTATACCGCGAACTCTTGGCAGAGCACCATCTGGTCCAAGATCAGGTGGATGAGAGACCTGATATACCAGGACTTACGCCTCATGGATTCGAGCGCTGGATGAGGCTTATGATTGTTGCTTACCCGGAGCAAGAATACCAGCGACTCCGGAGGACCGTCCTTGAAATGCCAATCAACAACCCAGATGAAAAAAAGGAACGATTTCCAAAAGATCTTCCCCGGCGTTTGTTTCCTAAATCTTGGGACCAAGGCGTAAGAGAGCACTTGGACCGTGCTATACTAGCACATTGCCATGTGAATATGTCAAAACCAATGGACGAAAATCAGCCAAGGCCCAATACCCAACGCCATCGGGCCACACATTCAATTGGAACTCCCCCACCAAAGATAGACCCAAGGCTGAATTCTCTGTTCGAGGAAGCCGACGAAGACGATGACGACGACGAAGAAGATGATGACGACGACGATGATGAACCTACTCAAACTCACCCTATTGAGCGGGAAAGAAAGCCATATTCAGTACCGCCGGGCGCAGGAAGGCTCTATGAAAACACTATTAAGTCAAATCCGAATGACCCTGTCGAACAAGCTAAGTACCGTGAGTTCGGTACTCGAAGCGGTCGCCAAAGCCCCGTTACTGGGTTCAAGCACGACTCCAAGGATTTTGCTACTCGCAACAACGACTACATCAAATCACCCCTTTCAGCTCGATTCCAACATGAGGAAGGCCGATATCGAGACCAGGTAAGAGAAAGGAATAGAAAGGAAGAACGTCAGCAAGATCCTTGGGATTCGGATGAGGAGGAGTATTATCGACCTTCCAGCGCACTAGGAAGAGGTGGACGACGTACCCCCGGTTACGGTGATGGGGGCCATTGGCCTTTTCGTTAATCAATATAGTGGCGGAAAAGAAAACGCGGGTCACGAGGAGGAAAATAAGGACAAAGATAGCGAGAAAAAAGATGATAAGCAAGGGAATAAGAATAAGCTTACAAAAGAGAGCATAAAAAAGAAGAGCCAAAGACTAAAAATTGGAAAGAAAAAAAATGGCGGAACAAGGGTACGCAAGGATCGCGACAAAAAAAGGGCTTTGTGGACTTCTCGAGCTGTCTTGTTTATTTGATGACCACTCTTTACGCTGTTATGACGGATTTATGCCAAGATATATTGTTGAACGGACTGGGTTGGGTAAGGATTGGGCGGTGGGAGTTTGGGAATGCACGCTAGGGTTGTTGCACTTGATTTATAGCATTGCCGAGTTCTGATGAATGAGCATACGATTCCTGAACACTATTAAATTCCGATCCTCAATTTCTTCGGATATTTGGCATAACCCGAGCTATTTAGTTGCCGTATATACATACCATCATAAAAGTCGAGTAAAAATCATTCCCTTGTCCTTTCTTTCATAAAAGCTCGATTCTCTTCTCGACATCTTTCAGCGTGAGCACGCCTTAGCGCATCTTCCTTCGCATACCTTTTGGCAATCCTCAACCTATACCACTCCTCTTTCTCAAGCATCGTTCTCTCTCTCTTCCCTCTCTTCACCTGCCTCGTCGCCTTCTTCCGCCTCTTCATCTCCTCCTCGTGCACATCTTCTTTCCGCAGCCTCTCTCTTTCTTCAGCCGATAGAATCCATGGCACAGACAGAATTTGTACGAAGAACCTGGTCTTTTCTTCCCAAAATTGGACTTCCGCGTTAGTATCGTGGAGAAGCATATAGCGTTCAAGATGGAGTTGGAGCATGCCGCGGAAGCAAGATATTGTGCCTTTGAGCTTTGCGACAGCGCCGGGGTGGAGACGGGAGATGTCTAGATGCGTGCGGGTGGCGGATGTTATGTGGGTGATTTGCATGTTTGTGTTCGAGGCATTTCGCGGTGATGCAGAAGGTGTGTCGGTCTCGTTGGTTGTTGACGGTATCGATGATGGGGGAGGAACTTTCGAGCAGACAACTTCGACGGTATAGCCTGTGCTATCGTCTAAAACGAGGATGGTCTGATAGGGTTGTTCGTTTCGGCTGACGATGATTCCTGCTAGGCAGATGTATTGGATGGGGAGGTTGTTGTAGAAGTAGATGTTTTGTCCTAAGCGTCTGAGATTAGGAGAGGCTTTTGAATAATTGTGGTGGATATGGATGAGCTAGTTTTAAGGCTGGACATATCGTACCCTCAAACTCCTTTGGCTGTGTTAATCGCCGTACATCTGCAATGCCTAGCTTCACCCAGGAGAAGTAGGTTGGAGCTGCTCTGTAGCAGTATTGCGGATAGTAAATGATATTGGGAGGGGCATTTCTGGCTGCCATGTGATCATTCCCATTGTAGCCTTTGTATGAGAATCTTCATTGTTGCTGCTGTTGTTGTCGTTGTTCTTTTCCTAAACAAACTGTGATGACAGTAACAAGTGTGTCAATGAAGCCCTGGAGTCCAGAGCGTTGAAGTGGTTCTCAGGAAACAAGTCTTGGCATTTCACACTCGTTGAGGTCGCAAGCAGACCAACCTCCGGCATACCATTGACTCTCTCACCTTGCCTTCTCGCCGCCTACATCCCAATACCGTCATCTTTCACTTCGATCCTCATGACATCGGGTTGGTTGAAGATTCTTCGGCTTGAGCCTCTGAAGTAACGCAATCTGCAGTATCAACTCAGCCCCAATTCATCACTGTCAAACCCCGTAGTAGTATCGGTCGAGTGCTTCTCGGATAGAGGAGCTGTATTGTGGGACAACGTCTTTCCCTTGTGAGCACAGCCAGGCGAAGGAGTCAAAAGATACGATTTGCTAATCTATAGCGAGTCCCAGATGCGTATGCCTCAGCACGTATGCACATTTCTCAGCCTATTCTAGCTTTAAATGTCTTTTCGGGTCTGTAGTGCAGATTTGGCAGGCTGCCGAGCCAAAGACTCTTTCGTTACTGGTATCTCAAAGACATGCCGAGGCTCGCTAGGAAAGATGAACGAATGCGGTTACCTTCTGTGAATCCATTGTGTTCCCTAAAAGATTTCCAGTTGGTTCGGCTTGCCTTTCCATCCAGCTCAAGAATTAGTAGAAATATCTACATAATCGAAATGAGCCATTCAAGTATCTTTTGGTACTTCATCAGGGCTTACTGTCTGTCGATTTCCTGAGAGTGTCGAAGCCGTGCCGTATTTTGGCGGTTCTTACGACCCGACATTTAGATGTGCCCGATATGTCAAACGGATTACACCCTGCATATACCTCGGGCAACTATTATTGTGTTACTAACCAGGATAAATAGAGATCAAAGCCCTTACAGCAACCACATTTGAGAGTGATAATGCTAGTGCAGCATTAATTGCATAGGGCCTCGGTGTTAAGAAGCCCCCTTTGTACGGAGTGGCAACAGTTACACGGCCTGAACTCTCCATAGGCAGCACCTCGGATTTCCGAGCAACTGCTTCAGATCCTGAGAAGCGCATATCCACGTATGACGGGCAGCTGTACCAAATTCCCGGAAAATTTCATTGTAAAGAAGCTCTTTCCTCTTGGTAATTGGGGATGTATCACAGTTTTGCGATGTCCAGAAATGATATGTGACCAGACTTTTTTAGTCTCATTTTGATCTGGAAATGTGAAGACTTGAAAATCCTGCCATTAGCCTGTAAAGGAACAAAGTCATCAGACCGTCCCTCTTATTAAAAAAAAAAAGGAAAAAAGGCTGGAACTTCATCTCCACTACCTTTTGAAAGAGATACATATCCACTCCAATATGGCTTTCACCCAAATGTGCTTGTTTGCGAGTGCTCTAATTCTTTCGGTTCATGCAGCTAGTTGCCATCTGGGTGGCTAATCGCGCCCCAAGGCGTCGTACATTCTCATTCATCCTCAAAATTACTACATCCGCAGTGCCACCAAATTTATTCAAAGAGTAGGTAGCAAATTGGAATATCTCATACAAGACCAGGTCTACTGAATCGATGTTTCTTATCCACCTCTGGTACGGTTTCAGATGCCTAGCCGAACATCGTGAGAGGCAAAAATCATCACACGAAGTTTATGCCGGCTAGGGTTCAGGATCAAACAAATAATATCTAGCACCTGGTTAGCACACTTATCTTATCTCATTGTTACCTTCCTGCCTAGTAGCGTTTGTGCCTTCGATCGACCTGCGCCTGATTGATGTTGGAGGAATATCTAATACGCGTAGTTTGAGCAAAGGTTGGTTGGGAGACGGAAAAGGGGCTGAAACGGAATATGCGTAGCCTTCGGGATGGAGATACCCCTAACATTTTACAGATAACTGACCGTCGCGAAGGGTCAATTCTATGACCATGATGATGATGTCTATTAAATCTGTAGAATATATTTCTTTCTCTATGCTGTGGGATATCTCCTGTTGCATGCTGGTACTATATCTTGTTTTCTTTACTGGAGAAAGTCTATTTAGCACTTTTGTCTTTTGTCTTTTGTGGCTTTGGTTGCGGATTTGGGTTTCCTCTCCATTCCAGCTTACGAGGAGTCATATATTGTTTGAGTACCTCGTTCGTGACCTCCTTTCTCCGCTCCTGGAAATCCTTGACATAGTCTTGTAGTAACGTGATGGCAAGCTTTTTCAGCTCCCCCGTCAGTAGTTCGCCTTTCCTGTAGCTCTCTTCTATCTGTTTTAATTTTTCATCGTCTTCTTCAAAATAGGAAAGATCTGCAGCTTGGTTAGAGGTTCCGGGTATGTCGTGGGTATATCAGAAGGCAAAATCTTACATTGAAACGAAACATCTACGTCTGGGTTTCCTCCTAGCTTGCGGTGCTCTTCCACCGTGTCTCTTCCACCGCTAAACGCGTGCTTATTGATTTTATTCTGCACACTGTACGTTAGAGGCATGATAGTAAGAATAGATTAGATAACGAATGACACTCACCTTAATTTGATTTGGCGTGTCAGTCATAAAAATTGCTGAACTGCTAAGGTGTGAGTCTTCTCCTACTCCCGCAAAAGGTGGCCTCGGAAAACTTACGTAGGATCGCTTGCACTCATTTTGCCACCAGCACCTTGAAGTGCGGTAAGGAATTTTGAATGTATCAAAGCCGGTTTGGGAGATGGGTATCGCATGCGGTGAGCGTTATCACGCAGGAGTCGGAAATACGGATCCTGATCAATGGCCATGGGAATCAAACATGGGATCTTCGCTATGGCCTTCGTCCGTTCTGCTGGTGGATTATCGGACCATATCTCTGGATACGATGTTGCGAAGGCTGCAGCACTATTGGGAGATGGAGATTCAATTAACAAGGAGAAGCTTTGCAATATCGGTGTGACTATCTTACCATTGTACAGACGGGAACATTATTCGGCCGATATTGGTACTGTGAAAGGTTAGTATGAATAACGATAAGTGGGTTACATGTGATGATAGGGCGGAATATATATAAAAGCAATGTCGGGGTTCAGTTTAGAATGAGAATTCACCTTTCATTAAACCCAAATGCTCCCCGGACCTGATTGAATGTTACGAGTTTTGCAAATTCCCAACAATTCATCAACATATGGCCTTTCACATAGTCCAGGTCACTGTAGATGAACGTCTTCTTCGGATCAAAGCCGCAAGCAATGATATCCTTTGCATTCTCCAAACCAAACTTATACGTATCCTCAAATGTAAGGTTATCCTTAAAAAGCGCCTTCTCGTCGTCTTGCGTTGTAGTTAGTATGGCAAAACCATGGCTTCAGTTGCGCGAATCTTACCTGTAAGCATGATAACTATTCAGGGTTAGCGATTTTAGTAACAATTGCTGTCATACAAAGCAGTTTGTGAGTACCCGAAACATACCTAATGGGACATCAAATACGTCGTGCAGCCATTTTGTAAAAGAAAACGGGATTGTATGGCCTATATGTAGAGCACCGCTGGACGGCCCTCTCCCGGTGTACAAAAAGAATGGTTCGCCAGCTTCGTACTTGTCGAGGATCTTGTCAAAGTCTCGATGTGAGAAGAAAAGGCCGCGCCTTAGCCAACGGTGTGGCTTGTGTCCAGTAAGTCGCTCGAAGCGCTCGAGAAGGTCATTGTCTATTAGTTTCGTAGCCCATTTCCTAGGGATGTCAGTACAATGGCTCTACTGTGGAATAGGGAGCTCGAACCTACTGCGAAATGGCAATGTAGTCAAAGGCGAGGACGTTTCCCTGCTCGTCATGCGCCGCTTGGACGTCCCAAGGGTTGATCTCTTGCTCAGTGGCAGCGTGTTGCTCTCCGTCGCGGATCGGAATTACCGTTTCGGGTTTGGAGTCCGTCATATTGGCAGTATCTGCCATGGCGACAATAGCTTTAGGGAGTGGGAGCGACGAGAAACAATTGGCAAGAGAAAGCAGCGGGATTGACGCGAAAGTTTTTGACTCAACGGGGGAGAGAGAGAGAGGGGCCACTAAAGGCGTTGGAGTGACTAATTTGCGGGGTGACATCGAGCTGACTCATCAACTGGCTATTGGAACATAGTTAATCCGCCTGAAAGAAACAATTTCTCCGAATCTAATCCGCTCTCCCTCTGCAGCAACAAAGCTCTCTTCCTCGCAAGCTTGCTAGACAACAGACCACCATTCCGTGCCTGGTTGCCAAACGTCTCACATATGTCTTTGCAGTTGTTGACATAACTTGTGGCCTCAATGTTATGGCGCGAGCGCTATCTATGATCCAGCTCCAGCCTTGGCCTTGAGTTCATTGTTCCTTTCGGATCGGGGCAGCTGGTTCGTACAGATAATTGCCCCGGATAGGCAGCGCTCTGCACGATGAGTGAGATATACCCTCAGACGTTGTAACCAGGTGGTCGCTCCACGTATGTATAATAGCATACATATACTGGCATGTACCGACGTTTGCACACACGTGCCAGTTGCAATGATTTCTCCGACCTCTTGTTTCTCCAACTTTCATTGGTTTCCTCCCCTGGTTTGGGCAGACTGAACTTCCCGACGAAGAACAAGGAGAACAAGGAGAACAAGGAGAACAAGGAGAACAAGGAGAACAAGGAGAACAAGGAGAAGAATTTATCAGCCCCAAGTAAGACAGCAAGGAGAAAATGCCGTTCTGAACATCATCTATCATCTCCATTATCATCACCCCTCCAGTCAGACAGCTAGGGCTCCTCAGCGTCGCGCTTCTTCGTTGATTGTGCGTTACTCAGTTATGCTATCAAGCGCATCTGTCTGACATTGCGTTGTTTATTATTACTTCTGATCATTCTCGCCGAATACTTAGAAAACGGCCGCGTGCACTCCGTTTTGGATGATTTTATTGTGGCCTCCATCCCCTGTCTTCACCAACTTGTCATCCATCGCTGAACACTACTACAGAGACTGAAATGGAACCATCAGACACGTCTACCCCCAAACTTGAAGGTAACTCCGTTTCAAATGTTGAAGTTCAACATCATCAGGAGGAGCTTCGGGACCCTTATCTTAAGGGCTTCCCGCTGTATAACATAACAGCCGCACTACAGCTCGCAATGCTGCTTACTGGTTTAGACATTAACATTGTCGCAACGGTATTGCAATTCCAACTCAAAGTGCCTGTCTGTAATGCTCCTGGCTAACCTCTCTATGATAGGCTGTACCTACAATTTCTAACCATTTCAATAGCTTCGAAGATGTTAACTGGTATGGCTCGGCTTTTCTGCTTGCAATGTAAGTTCAGATATGTTAGCCTCATATCGAAATACTAGGACTTACAACGGCTTTGTTAGATGTGCAATGCAGCCGTTGGCTGGAAGAGTAAACACGCTGTTTACCACAAAAAAACTATAACCTTGCCACCCTCATAACCATATGTAGAGACTGATTTTTCTACTCGCGCCAATCTTGGATCACCAACCATGCTTGCATTGGTGCACTCCAATCTGACCGCCACGCCATCGAAACTAGCTCCCAACGCCGCTAGACGGTTTCTCGCAAAATCCTAGTGGGTGAGTGAATGCAATCATGCGAAGGCGAAACAAAAACCTTGCTGTTGTTGCTATGCTGGAGTGCACCAAGTTGTTGGTGAGGCAAGACTGGGTTGAGATACGTTTCTAGCATGCTTTCATCGGATACATGATGATTTTTGAACTGGGCTCTCTCATATGTGCGCTCGCCACATCCAGCAAAATGATAATTGCTGGGAGAGCGGTGACGGGCCTTGGAGGATCTGGCATCTTAAATGGTGCTTTGGTTATTTTAGCTGCGGTTGTGGAACCTAGCTTTCGGCCGATGTTGATTGGCTGCGGAGTAACTATGATTTCTATCGGCAGTATTCTTGGCCCAATAATTGGAGGCGCGTTGACTGAACACGCCGGCTGGCGCTGGTGTAAGTCCAATAGTGTTATCCCCGTTTTGAATGATTATGGAATAGCTCTAACTCCCTTGCCAGGCTTTTGGGTCTTTCTCCCGCCTGGCGCCTTCACTATGCTTGTTGTAGCGTTTCTTCGCATCCCAGAGCATAACGTCAAACTCCCACTAAGATCTACTTTGAACAAGCTTCCAAAAAAGCTTGATCTTCTTGGCTTCTCCCTTTTTGCACCTCCTTGTATTATGTTTTTGATTGCTATTAGTTGGGGAGGAGTAGTCTATCCATGGGATTCAGGCAGGGTAATTGGCCTCCTGTGTGGAAGCATTGGTATATTTTGTCTATTCGCTGCGTGGTCCCTCTACCGTGGAGATGAGGCTCTAATCCCCATCGGCATCGTCCGGCAGAGAACTGTCATCGTTGCCTCTTTCGTTTCTGGGCTCCAAGGAGGCGCTTCTATTATGGTGGGTTATTATCTTCCTTTATGGTTTCAAGCCATCAAAGGATCAAGCCCAACCAGCAGTGGCTTAATGATGCTGCCAACAATGCTCAGTCAAATTTGTGGCTCTCTCGTATCCGGGGCCCTTGGTAATATGGCCTTGCTTTCCTGCACCCCCTGATAGAATTACCTTGCTAATTCGAAAGTAGTTCGCAAACTTCACTATTTACCTCCTTGGGCTATCTTCGGAGGAGTACTTACCGCAGTTGGCCCGGGACTTATGTGTATGTTCAAAGTAAACGCAATTCGCGCTGAGTGGATTGGATACCAGGTGATTGGAGGGATTGGGCGCGGCGTGGCATTGAATATGGTCAGTTTCCCAAAATGAAGACAGAAAAAAGCTATTGTTCTCATCTAACATGATCTAGCCATTCATAGCAGTGCAGGAAGTTCTGCCCGGGCCAGAAATTGCTCTTGCCACCTCAGTGATAACCCTGTCTCAGTATCTAGCTGGATCTCTTTCTATATCAACCGCCCAGGCAATCTTTCAGAATAGCCTAGAACCAGCTTTGAAAAAATATGCACCGGAAGTTAGTCCCCATACTATTATCCGGGCTGGTGCCACCGAATTCATCAGATTTGTGTGGCCCGATGAACTGCTCGGTGTTAGGATCGCCTATAATGAAGCACTGGTGAAAATTTTCGTAAATACAATTTACCTAGTACGATCTACTCAGCTTACTTGACTAAAGGCTAATTAATAACAGTATGTTCCCGCATGCACTGCAGCCGTTACCTCGTTTGTAAGCCTTGCATTTTCATGGAGGAAGCTTGGTGTTCAAGGCAAGGATAGCCTTAACAAGGAAAGGATTTAGCCAGTGGCTTAATGCTCTCGACGTTTTCAAGCACAATTTAGCAAGAGCTGTGACTGATTGCAAAAAGTCCATTAGCTTAATGAAAACTAGATCATGATTTGGATACTCGAACAAACGCATCAAATATGAAAAGCTGTCATGATTCTATGGCAGTTTCATGCTTACAATATCCTAGCACAATCGGTCTCCAATTATATGGTCATATTTGATACTTGTATCTAGGAACCGAGCAGCCAGTCCATTTTTGCCAGTTTGACCTCTTCATCATCACTTACTAGGCCTATATCAACACTAAGTGGCGTATTGTCATCTCCGAACTTCATAGGCGTTGATGAAGAATCCCAAAGCCGTATCCGACTCCCTGTCACACAATCGTCAGCCATTTGTGCTCAATTTTTAGCTTATTGCCCGTATAACTAATGCCTGTTACTCCCTCCATTGTCTGGGTGCGCACCCTGGAGTTTGGTAAGGATTTGAGGCTCGTTTCCCAAATCAGTAAGGTGCCATCAGCTCCGATACGGGTGGCGCGCCGCTTCCGAAGTTGATTGGTCTTGGCAAGAATTAGCGGACCCACTAACTAGCCCAGCCACAAAATGGCTCTAGAGCGTTTGTGGCTTTCCACATTCAGGACTTGATATCCGATTCTACGATCTTAGCTGGAATATTTTAACATTCAATTAGATATTATTATTATTTTTTTATTTTCACATCTGTTGCATGCGGGTTGACTGAAGGCCGTGTCTCGATACCTCTAAAGTATATTGTTCTCTCCAATGCTGCTCAAAACCCGCCCTTAAAGGCACGTAATGCGAACCTCTTTCCACTGATGGGTTGGCTTAAGGGACTAAACCCAGCCTTTAACCGCAAAGTTCAACTCATAGCAGAGGAAGGGCAGTTGACTCCTTAATTATCGATGGTGACGTATGCCGTGGCTAGCACCATCTACTGAACACCTTTCCAGCGAAACAGCGATTCCATTACTCTTCAGCAAATATGGTGGTTGGGCCTTCCTCTGTCACCGCTAATAGTTTATCTTCAAGTTCCGACTCCTCCGCTTCAGATCGATCGTCTTTCGCAACCCTATGTACAAAGATTTTGTACAGCACGCGGAAGAGATATAATAGCCAGAAAATGTTGAGGGCCTGGAGCGCTGTCAACAACCCAAGCGTGATGATATTAGAAATCCAGCATTTATACTGCTGTGTTTCCCAGTTGAGTTCATAGGGCCCTACAGTCCGAAACTCGGTCAGAAGGGAGAATATAACGCGTAGGTTCAGATAGTGACGCAAGTAAACCCATGCCCCGATGGAACTTATGAAAAATGGTGGTGCCATGGGGCTATCGATGTAGTTCAGTGATTTCGATATCTACGAGGAAGAAGCTTCGTTAATAGCCTTTCCGGATCGCCTCTAGGAGGATCAAGGGCGTCGAAGAGCTTAGCTTGAACTCACAGCTAGGAATAAGTCACTGATATCATGAGTGATGTAAATGGCGATGCCAATGTAGGTGAAATGGAACCGATAGCTCAGGCCAATCAAAGCCAAAGTAACGATATGGTGTGCTACAAGTTCCTTATAGTCCTTGCGCGGCTTCTCCATGCCTAGGATCATGACAATTGCCTGCTGCGCCCAATATGCAGCCTGAAACAGGTAGTAAAACTTGAAACAGGCCTCATGAGTTCGATGCGGGAAGTGCTCGTACATGCCTCGCGTGTTGAAGTACCAGACTGGCGTTTGGCGCATCACATACAAGCCTGCAGGCCCCATGACTGCAAAGTAGACTGCTGTGTACATCTGCTCCATAAAACGAAGCTGCTTTCCGCGCGACTTGATGCCACCAAGACGCGCTAGAGGTTGCAGCATTACTTGCATAATAAACTCGCGCGAAAAAGATAGGGCAATGATATAAAACAATATGAACGCGAAATCCCAGACTCCCTTGCCGTATTGCGAAGGCAGGCCCGCTTCTAGCGAGGGTTTTTTATAAGAGAGAAAAATGAATCGGTGAATAATGTTGGACTCGGTCGGATTGACGAGGTAAAGGGAGATGAACGCGAGCAAAGGAACTAAGGGAATCGTCCACGTGTGTTTCATTGCGAGCAGTTTGCAGCGACGCTGAAGGGAACATGGCTTTATGCGCTTGGGTGACTTCTGCTCGCTCAACGAAAGAACGTCAGATAGGGTCGCGAGACCAGTTCCCAAACCCGAGTCTGGGTTACTGGTACGAATCTCCTGGCGTAGCCAGCTGGGTTTTCGCAGTGTGGCATTTTTTGCAGATGTGGACAATCGGCGGGGTGAAGCATCCAGGAGTGAGGGAGTGGGAATAGCCATTTTTGTTGGGTGAAAGGTCTTGTCGAGGATAGAATGTGTAGGCCAGGCATTAGCTAAAGGAGTTCGCTAATAGTTAAAATGTTAATAGGGGATTGGTTCTGCGATTGAGCAGTGACCCATACTTTTGTGAAAGGAGATGCGAAATCAAGAATAACATGCTCTCCGATATAGACTCGCGTATCTTGGAGAAGCCCAACGTGACAAATATTTTAGGCCCAAATCTTTTCTAGCTCTATCTATCTCTTCGTTTGACCCCTGGGAGCAACAGCCAGAAATGGGCCAGAAATGGACCAGAAGATGAAAACGCCCTTACAACGACCGATGTGGGCGCGAGCTTGTGGTGTAAATCCTCTTGTCATCACTGGTCTTCTTTGCGCGTCATATGCCTACCATCAGACTTGGGTCGCCAACTTGATTCTTGTACTCATGGACGTTAATGATCCCAAGTTACAAAACATTTGAATATTGTTGATATGCCTGAATAGCTTGATAAATGCATTACCTGCCTCACCATCTATGATGTACTATTCACAGTCTTTATAGTCTGGCTTATCTTGCGGCATGTGCGTTACCTGATGACCTGCTGGCGCGGAAAATCTCCAAGGCCCATTTCCTGTTCCTAATGAAGGGTCTCATCTACATAAACCTTCCTGTGACCCAGCAGGTATTATTTGCTTGAATGGTGATATCATAATCGGGTTCCTATCTTGTCTTCTAGGCCTTGAGCTTATGATGATCCTGTGGTTCATCCTCATCATCCAAGTCGCCGTGCGCGTGCTCAAGGGTAACAAGTGACGGACATGAGAAGGACTAACTTTAGAGGAAGAAGTCAGCGTTGAAGCTATTGACTTGAAGGCATGGGAATAGATAGTGTCAATCGAGATTCGCTGCTGTTGCTTCAGCTCAGTTGTCGGGCTTCCTCACGTGATCCGTAAAGTCAAATCCCACAACCTCAAAACCTCCAAACTGCAACACTCCATTTCGACTCCCATCGCGTCAACCAAGGAGACTTGAAGCATGAGGCAGATAGACTCCTGAACCCAGCCGGAGCGCTGGCACTCTTGCTGGCTCACTGGTAAACATATATCTATGCTCTCAAGGCCTTTCGCAACAATAAGGCAATGCAATCGCAAATCCATTCCACCACAAGATTCAAACAGCAGGCCAGTCTCTCACTGAGCTTATTTAGGATGATCTACCCAGTCAGCCCCTGGAAAGTATCGCGGCAAAAATGTTATAATGCTCTGGTTAACCAATACATTTTGCTCAATTTGAGCGCAATGCAGAAACAATTTTCTTTGAACTGTGCCCTTACCAGCCCGTCTGGAGGCAGAGCCAAGAACAATATCAAAGCAAGATCCAATGCCAGACCCGCAAGCCATTGCAGCTCATCATTTATCGTCGTATTTGACTTAAATATGGGCTTCATGGACTTGTATATATTCTGGTTCATTTTAATTTTTTTTAAATTTTTTTTTCCAGCTTTTTCTCCTTCATTTTCTACCACAATTCACTCTTTTTTCTGAGGTACCCTGTTGTAGATCACCTCCTATCTGTGGCGCATGTAAGAGGAAGCGCGAACATGGGTTTTGATGATGGTTTCGCCTTTGCGGAAGGGCAGAGGATCATGAAAGACACAAAAGCCTCCAAAGGTCACTGGGTCAAAAATGCCAATGGGCACGAAGAATTATATACTGTCAAGCTCATTCCCGGTAGAGGCCTAGGTTGCGTTGCTACTTCAAGAATTGCAAAAGGCACACGTATTCTAGCTGAGACTCCTCTTTTCACGGTGCCTAGAGCTGCTGCAGACGTACAGGCCGTCGAAGAGACCCTTCGAAAAGAGTTGAATGGCCTCACCAAGGAGCAGCAGCACGATTTCTTCTCACTTCACAATGCCCATAAAGGGAGCTGTAGCCCCGTTATTGGTATAACGAAAACCAATGCAATCCCCTTTGGTTCCGGAGGCGCAGATGGCGGCATCTTTCCCCGAGCGGCTCGGATAAATCACTCGTGCAAACAGAATGCTCAAAACACATGGAATCAAAACCTGTGTAAGCTCACAATCCATGCATTTAAAGACATCGAGGAAGGCGAAGAGATCACAATATCGTACATCGACGGTGCAGAACTCCACAATACACGACAGCTTGGTTTAGAAGAAGCATTTGGGTTTCAATGTCAGTGCGAAATTTGTTCACTTCCTGCAGACGAGAGAAAGAAACGAGATGCCCGTCTCGAGGAAATGGCACGGCTCGACGCTATGCTTGGGAATGGAAGGCGTATTATGTCTAAGCCCTTAAATTGTCTCCATGACGCATACGCCATTCTTCGCATGCTCAATGCAGAAGGCATGGTGGGCTCTAGAATATCAAGAGTCTATAACGATGCATTACAGATCTCGATTGCACATGGGGATCAAGCTCGAGCAAGGGTGTTTGCGCAAAGAGCGCATGATATGAGAGTGGTACTAGAGGGTGAAGATAGTCCAGAAACAATAAGGTTGAAGGGCTTAATAGAGAACCCTGCTAGTCATGGGCTGTATGGGTCATCAACGGAGTGGGCGCAACCGGTAGATGCGATTCCGCAAGGCTTAAGCGAAGCAGGGTTCGAAGATTGGCTATGGAGGCAGAAGGAAACGAAACTCAATGGGAGGCTTAAAAAGTAAGAAATTTTACTGCAAGTTATAGATTTGGCGATACCCATAGAGAACAGTGTTGCCTTTTTTAGCCACCAAAGATTCGGGACCTTATCGTCGCGCTATATTGATCGGAATGTCCACCAGATCGTCGCCTTTTTTGATCACCAGGACCAGTCCATCCGATAATGATTTCCAGGGACTTGATCTAAAACTACAGTTGAGCATCATACCCTTGGCCGGATGGATGGATACTTTTAAAGTCCTTTCTGACTTTCTACGTCAGTTATCAATATCCTGCACCTCAGGTCCCATGATGTTTGAAAAAAATGGATGTTAAATTGTAAATCTGAAGACGAAGAGATCAGAGACAGGATCTAAGATCTTCCAAATCACTTGCTTTAGCAGCCACTTGTCAAAGGTGAATGTAACTGTCATTGGAAAAATCTACAAGAATGCATCTCTATCAATCAAGAAGCAGCAAGCTTTGGTTATCTGAGTTACATTATTGCTATTACACGATGTAGCAAATCGGGATAAAGGAAAACATAATTGTTGACATTCTAAGAAGTTGAGGTATGTATATTTGACTTCTAATTGCATTCACGAGAGGTTGCAGGACAAATCCCAGTGTTTTATGCCATGAATAACATAGGCCGTCAAGAGCGTCTCATTCGGAAACCAAAAAGACCAGAAAATATATACAATTAAGAAATCCTCATTGTGTACGATAGTTTTGTTTCTGGCATGAGGAGAATTGCACTGGCAAGCAAGCAGTTTCAATGGTTTTGTATCACAGGATACCCTGTGCAACAAATGTTTCATTCCTGTGATGATCGATGCTGGGAGACATGATAAAAAATGTTTACGCTATGGCTAGCCCCTAGTCTGGACGCCTAGGACTTAGTCCCTACCCCAATCCCGCTGGCAGTCTAGTTAGGCATGCTTTATCTTTAATTAGGCCTTGCTGTGGCAGTGAAACCATGAGAATGAAGTTAATACGGGCCTTCAAGGGCCGAACAAAAAAAAAGAGGTTCTATCAAGGCTAGCAGGTATTGTTTGCCAAATTAATTGCATGGTGATGGTAATGGTTGCAAATGATAAATATCTTATTTGTCGTTTGGCCGGCTGATACGTGAGCGGAGGGTATGTGTTTGCTTTGTACCCAGACATGAGAATATAATATCTAGGTTCCAGGCCACGAATTTCTGTTCTCATTCTCTTTCTCTCTCAAATATACACGCGCTCTCTTCTTCTCTTCTTCTTCACTTTCCCGCTGTAACATCTTTACCCTGCTCTCGCAAGCCTTTGAAATGGCACTGTATTTGACTTTGATATGGAGTATTTGTCTCCTCTTCCGGACGCTGCCCGTTGATGCGGATCTCCTGGACACCTTCAATTCGAACTCGATGCTATTGGCACCAAGAGTCTCTCCTTGCAATGGCCCAGCTTTTGCTGGTCTTTATTGCCCTTCCCCTTCCACTTGCTACTTCGACCAGCAAGGTATGCCTCGGTGTTGTCCTGCAGATCAAAACTGTAGTCAGCAATGGGATAATCCTCAGCCGCCATCAATTTCATGTGCTTGTCCCACGCCGACACCTCTGCAACCCTTAGGACAACAATCACAGGCAGTCGAAGCTCCGCGCGCTAGTGCAGGTTGTGGTTTTAGTGTCAATTCGAATTGCAACTCACCTACAGTCAACAATAACATCTGGCCTTCTGAAGGCACCGCAACCCATCGCGGGTACTTTCATGTATTAGCCACACTGACCTCGATGTTGTTATGTTTGATTTTTTGATATCCTCCTATGTCTTAAAATAAATAATACGGACTTCCCAAGCGAGGAGGCCTCTTTGCCGCGTTTCTGCGGACTATCATGGGCGATCTCCAGGCCTTTGTTATATCTCCATCATTCTCTTTTTCGGATTCCTCGGCATCTCCTCCTGTCTTTTTCTTTCTTCAGCTGAGATATCATCCACATTTGTTTCGCCTTCCCTTGGCTCATGTCCCGCATTGGCAACTTTCAGTATTTCTTCCTCCATCCCCTCAATGAGCTCCCATCCTACGCCCGCCGCATCTAATATCTTACAACCTTGGGACTCTCCAATAAATGTTCCTGGCTCTTTGACTCCAAAATAGACCATATCTATCCCCGCAGGCCCATCCTTCCGCGTCTCAAGAATCCTCACCGCGCAGGGTTTGTTCCCAGACAGTCTCTGGCCGCACGGCTCCATGGTGACATACATGGCAATTTTCGCATTTGGGTCATTTCTTCGCTCCTTTTGCAATGGAATACCAACGTCATCTACGGATACATTATGGTGAGAAGCGTATTTTGACAGGCAACATTCTTCGGCATGTGTGTTGCCGCGGAGCTCTAGGGTGTACCCGGTTGAAAGGACTTTATCTTCTGAGGCCGTTTGGGAGTACCGTCTGAGAAGTAGCAAGGCACCGACGCGAAAGTTCGTGGGCTTCGAGGGGGAACACGCTGCTAGGGCGTTGCATTGAGAGAGGTAGTGAAGGTGGGTGGATAACTCGGGGTTGGATGAGGTCATTTTAGGCGACAGAGAATAGGGATTGAGTGCTTATCCAACTTTATTTCTTTAAAGCAATCCAATTAATCGAATCGGGCAAATTAATTTCTTTCTGTTGGGTGGATTGGCTTTGGTGAATTTGGAGTGAAATTGAAATTGCTTTGAAAATGGCCGTAGAGACGATGACAACGTGCACATGTCGGAGAAAACTTCGGGCCGCGGTCGATCCACAGTCCACTACAGGCAGGAGTCACTATCATACGATCTGGTGGGCTCACCACTAAAGGGCGTTCTCTTTTGGCCGAGTGGCATACAGGTTTGATGGTTTCTCTCGACGCGATGACTAGTCACCTCACTCATATAAGCGATTATAACATGCCTCGAAATTTATAACATATCCGAATACCATTTGGAAGGGAGTTCTCCGTATCAGTGATAGCCGAAAAGTGGACGCTAGAACGGTAACAAAACTTATATCGACCTCGCCTTTACCCTTATTTCAAGTGGCGGTCTCTCCACCGCAACGAATACCCTTAGGTCTTCCCACTTTGGCTCTTTCCCCTCAATCAGCTCGAAATCAAAAGTCCACAACAATTTCGCCAATATAAGTCGCATCTCTGCCCATGCAAGTGGTTGTCCCAGACAAGCATTTGGCCCAGTGCCAAATGGTTGATTTTCCTGTCGCTGGTCGTTGAAGAACGGAGAGTTAGGGTCGGTGCGGGCTTCCTGAAGCCAGCGCTCTGGAATAAAAGACCAAGCCTTGTGGAAGTATGTTGGATTGCGGGCGAGCGAAAGCTGCTGAATAGAGACGCTTGTCTAAGGAGATTTTACGCCAGTTAAAAGAAAGGGTAACATTTTTTTTTTCTTTTGAAATAGTAAACTTACACCACCAGGTAGCCAAACTCCACAGACAGTCTCACCGCGTGGTGGGACTTTTCTTGGAAGAATGAACGGGGCTGAAGAGCAAAGCCTTAAGGCCTCACTGATAACGGCATTTAGGTAGGGAAGCTTCTGTATTTCCCCCAGGCTTATCTGATCTTCACCCTGAAAGGTTGTACGAATCTCATTTTTCAGAATATGTAGGCTACGGCGTTCAGTGACGAGGCTATTCAGGACGCCACACAGGAGTGTGGCCGTTGTTTCACTTCCAGCTATTGTGAGAAGTGAAAATGTTGCAAGGATTTCCCCCATTGGTAAGGCAAGTTCACCATTGTGCTTTATCACCAAGGACATGACATCCTGTCGGTCGACGTCCCGGCGAAGCCGACGGTGCACCTTGTCTTCTATATGCCTATGATGCTCCCTCTGCATCCGCCGGATAGATGGCGGTATGAACTTTAGGAGTAAGAAGTCCACCAGAGGATACTGACGTGCTGCAGCGCTTAAAGAAATTGACTTTAGATTTCCAAATGTTAAGGCGATCCATGGGTGGTATTGCGAGTCTTCTAGACAATTAAAAGATTCTCCGAAATTGAGATCTCCAGATATATCAAAGGTTGTGTAACTGAGCCACGGCGAAATGTCAACCTCCGCACCTTTGCCATCTTCTGCTTGGTCAACTTTCTCCTGCAGGCGATCAATTAGGAGGTTGATATACTTGTGCAGTATTGGCTCCTGGGCTTTCAGAGCATGCGATGTGAAGGCCGGCGCAAAGACTTTGCGTATGCGTGAATGTGTTTCCGGGTTTATAGCACTGAACATCGACTCCGACTGGCCCTGCGGTGTGGTCCACCAGGTCGGGTCTTTCAAAAATCGCCTGCGGCCGGGGCGGGTTTGGAGAATGTCAGCCCAAACTCCAGCTTGGGCAAAAGTAACCTCATTTGGGGCGATTCGCACGATGGGCCCATATTTGAGGTGAAGTTTGTTAGCGTCGCGTGCGATGGTACCTTGGACAAAAGCCCATACCAATCGAAGGCGCGTACATGACCAGCTGGAAGGCCCGGGAATACGCGCCAGCGGGTGGAAGTAAAGGTTGTAAACAATCTTAAGCACGGAGTACTAGACATAGCCATTAGTGTTCTTCTCTTTATACTGAGACATGCAACTCATCACAACACCAAGCAACAACCCTATGGCGGTTCCCAAACTGAAAACGTAGTTCTCGGCCATTTTTATGGAGATAGTCCACTCGTGTTGACTCAAAGAAAGCTTCGTGTCGCTAATTCAAATGTACTGTACATACATACATATGTACTCAGATTTCTCTGTTAGCCGACTTGCGAAGATGAGTATACTCTAACAAGAAGAATTTTAGCATCTCTTGAGGGGGCGGGGTCCCCTTTTATGATACTACAACCACGTAGCTGAAGAAGTATTTGTTATCTCAATCCTGACCGGTCCATGGCTACACATCAGTCCATTCTCGTTGTATGTACCACCAAGCAAAGCAGAAAAATCACTTTGCATTGTAGATCTCACAAAAGTATAACTCATTCTATCATTGTTAAAAACATGTGACAATCTTTGACAATAGAAGGGAAATTGTTCAGTGCTGGATACCAGCGATGTCCAGAAAGATGTCAATCTGGGAAGACGCGAAGTTGCCCAACTAGTGCCGAAAGTAGTTTAGTGTAGTTTCGTCGCGTATTTCGAGACCGCGTTTTAATGGACTGACCAGACGCAAGGAACGGACACAGCAAGTTTGCGAGTGTCGTTTCCCAAGCACAAATATTTAATTTGGAGTAAAAAGCGATTATTGTGCAGCTCCTCTCCGAATAAAAAGCCACAATGTCCAGTGAGGAGGACCTCTTCACAGAGGAACCGCCATCGTCAATCAATCCGTACGAAGTCCTGGGAGTAGAGGAAAAGGCCACAGCAGACCAAATCAGATCTGCTTACAAGAAGCAAGCGCTAAAACACCATCCAGGTGAGCTTCTTTCAATTGCATTCGAGCCAACCCCGAAGACTTCGGGTTCTCAGAGCCTTGACGCTGAACGGCTCTTTTCTACATAGACAAGGTACCGTCTGAATCTAAACATGAAGCGAATAAAAAGTTCCAAGAGATTGCTTTCGCGTACGCCATCCTTTCCGATGAACGACGCAGAAAACACTACGATACGACTGGCAATACGTCTGAATCTTTAGATCTTGAAGATGATGATTTCAATTGGATGGACTTCTACCGCGAGCAGTTCTCTATCATGATTGATGGAAAGGCCATTGAGAAGATAAAAGCTGAATACCAGGGATCGGAAGAAGAAAAGAGAGACCTGCTCAAGGCATATGAGGCTTACGAGGGAGATTTAGATAAAACCTACGAAGAGGTCATGTTGAGCAATGTCTTGGATGACGATGAGCGGTTCCGGAAGATTATTAGGCAGGCGATTCGCAAAGGGGAGGTGACAGATTGGCCAGCATTCTCGAAAGAGGGTACGAAAAAGAAAGCCCGGAGAATCAAAGCCGCGAAGAAGGAGGTTGAAGAGGCGATGGAGCTAGCAAAGGAACTGGGGGTTGAAGACAAGTTGTTTGGGAAGGAAAAAGGACAAGGGAACAAAAAGAGTCGCGATGACGACAGTGCACTTATGGCATTGATCCAGCAACGGCAGAAAAGTAGGGCATCCAACTTTTTGGAGGACCTTGAAGCAAAATATGCAAACCCGTCAAAGGGGGGTAAGGGAAAGAAGAGGCGAACGGAGGAGGGTGAACCACCGGACGAATTGTTTCAGAAGAACAGATCTCGGACGGCAAAGAAGCAAAAGGCGCATTAGGTTAGATCTTCCCGGTCTACGGCTGCTTTTCGATGGAGTTTGGTGTTTGTGTCACAATACCCTCGATATCTTTTGGAATTTTCGTCTTTTTTTTTCTTCCAGTCCCATAGTTGAACATGAAATGCGTGTTGGTGGAAGCGGGAGCAGAAGCAGGGGACATCGGGTTTGCATATCTCGGGTGATTTGGGCGGGAGTCTGCGAAGCATGAGTTACGATTGACTAGGATATCAACGCATATGTACGTTATCAATTCAGCAAAATAGTTGCGTAAGCACACAGGCCTCTTTTTCATTCAAACCTTGTATCAGTCAATAAACGAGGCTGCTCTCGCTGTTCATCGCGAGTTGCGCTGGCGCCAAGCGATAAGCACGCCAGTAAAAAGGGTGAAGTGGATGACAGCGTTTGGGGACTGCTGTTCACCAATCACTGGCTCATATGGCCAGGAGGAAGCTCTCTGACCTGCTGATTCCTAGGTAGCGAACGCATAACTAGTTAGTTGGTGGGCGATTCTCAACGGTCGTCCCTTGCAGCCGATATTACCGGCGGATGACTGCTTTCGCTTCACCTCCTCCGACAAGCAACGTCGCGTGGGCTCGTGGACCTTAAAGAGACAAAGGATCACTTGCCTCACACCATGATTCATCAGGCTTTCCATTCCCTGAAGCCGCTTCTTGGCTGGCTCTCTTCTGGACTTGGCTGTCGAGTAGTCTGCTTCTCGCCGAGACCCTAACAGTTCGCGGATGCTTCAGCCACATGGAGCCTGTTCGTCCCCTCCTTGAGGTAAAAGTATATATCACTGGCGGTCCATCTGCTGTGACGAAGGTGATTTTTCTGAAAATTGAAAACCTCCAAAAAAGAAAAGCTTTGAAATTACTACCTTGCTTGGTTGCTGCCTCCAGCGAGTGTCTTTTTCTGTTTGGCGGCTCTTTTGGTTCTGGTTTCCTTGGGATCTTGCTAAATAACGACATACAAATTACTTCTACACTCCTCTCAACGTCAACTGCAATCGAGCTTCATTTTTCCAAAACATCAGATCCCACGAGTCGCGTGATATTTCGCATTGCAAAGAGGCATCTGTAAGTTGACTGTCACCACCTCCAGCACCTTCTTTTCTGGTTGCAGACCACCCCGGCTGACCTACTTGCCACTCTGCATCTCAGTTTGTGAGCAATATATGTTGCTTTGTCACACCACTTGAGCGGTACCGCATCGGTCCAGAAATCAACGTCCATCGATTTCAACACTATTGCGCCGTGTTCACAGACTCAAAGAGTGGGGGACGAAGAGGACTTCTTCCACCGACCCTCCTCGAGGTCTCGACCGCTCACCTTGGCTCCACGCAAAAAGCCTAATGACTGTCATCATAACCTGATCCCCGCCACCTTCTCCAATCTCTCTCTCTCCTCTTGTTTACATGATGACACAACCACCCCAAATGTCGCTGGAGGCCGCTCTCGATGAAGAACGCAGGGAAATCTTGGATATTCTGGAGGGCCGGAACCATGTGCACCAGCAAAATGCACGTCCTAACCGCCATGTCAGCCCCGCTCCTCCCGTCCGTAGCATGCTGGACATTGCTCCTGACCCCAGAGCGCAACGCCATGGCTCAATCGCTGGCATCGGCGTAGGTGTAACGCAGCCTCCCAATCGATCCACTACCAAGCCTAATGCAGGCGTACGCAGCATGTTGGAGCCAATTGCCCCGTCTCCCTTGCGATTGACCCAGAGCGCTACTTCCTCTCCAACCACAGACACCGCACCCTCGCAAGAAACGGCCGAAAGCCTCCGACGCTCGTCGGATTCTTCGTCCAAGGGCCTCCCAGAGATTAAAAAGAGGCAGGGAGTAGATCCTCAACAAGATTACCAGTTCGAGATGCTCCCAAGTATCCCCAGTCATGCCCTACCGAAACGAGTGACCCAGGGTGGCAAGTTAGGACATCATAATAGTGCGATGCACACAAACTCGATGGCCGCCGTCATGTCTGGTGCAGATTATGGCCCAATGCCCGGTTTTACAAGAGGCAGAACCACAGGTCGACATCCTTCTCTGCCAGGACAGTCAAGGTCCCCACCTTCACGACTTGGTCGGTCACAATCGCCAGGAACAAAATTGCTCAATACCAATCCTATGAACTTAATGACTACGCCGGGCAAATTTGTGACTGATTCTGGGAAGGTTATCAATATGGACCATGCCTATAGGCGGTTGTCGAACGCTAGGCTCTCAAGGTCGGGCGGGAGTCTAGCTAATTATCCCGGGAAAACTTCCAAGAACGCCGATGTTGATGGAGCTGCGGACGGTGATTCCCGACTTCAGAAGGATTATTACTCTGATACGCCGGATGGTGGATTCAGTGAAGATTATACTAGTGAGGAGGACGTTGATGATACTAGTTCGGGAGAGGACGCATGGAAGTCTGAAATAAACCGTGGGCGGAGGCGAATCAGGAAAAAAAAGGACACCGATGGTACCGCGGAGGGCGAAAGCAAAAGCGGGGAACCCAAGAAGGTCCAGAGCTTGCTCGCTGCGGCCGAAGAAGAACGTAAGTTTCTCCCTTTTACTTGAGTCTCATTTGGGGTAGACTGAATTGGCTCACTCGCCTTAGGCGCCAAAGTATCATCTTCCTACAAAGTGAAATCGTTGCTTGAGCCTGCGGCGCCGCGCACTGCAAAAGCCGCTGCGGAAAAGCCCCTAAACAAGAAGACGGGTGTTCACCCCAATACTAGTTTTGACATCACTGTCTCTGCAGGCAATACCCCTGCGGGCTCTGAAGATGAAGCTGAATTCTCGGATATTAAGAAGGCTCAAAATCTCAGTATTTACATGTCTCCTGTGGACCAGACTGTTCCAAATAGGGTCATCCGCACAATCATTCGCGGTGATTTTACCAAACTTCAAGAGGAGGGTGATCGTGGCCACCGTCGGTTGCGGAAATACCTTGTTGCTACGGACCTGAGTGAGGAGTCCACCTACGCCCTCGAATGGACTATCGGTACAATCCTTCGTGACGGAGACACTATGTACGCGGTCTACGCTATTGAGGATGAGTCGTCAAACAAATCTTCTGGTGACGCGGATAGTACATCTTCGGTGCATATCAGCGACGGAGCCAAAGCGATGTTGGATATCACTACGACAGTTGGGTCACAGACGGAGAAAACTATAGGCGATTCTAACCGGGTGTCTGCCCATCCATCTCCTCATGGATCTTCTATCCATCTGATGTCTGATAGCAAAAGCGGCTCTATCGACTCACGGGCTGCAACTAAAACCGAAGCAGAAAGACTTCGCGCGATAGAGCTCCTCACGCAAACTGTTGTGAGATTGCTGCGGAAGACAAGGTTGCAAGTCCGGGTTGCGATTGAGATTATCCATTGCAAGAGTCCGAAGCATTTGATAACAGAGGCGGTGAGTAGAATCTCATATGTTGACCTTAATTACGCGCCTCGGCATCCATTTGGTGTCGCAGTTAGTTGGCTTATATCTAACTTTGTGATACAGATCGACGCTCTCGAACCTACCCTGGTTGTTCTAGGCTCTCGAGGCCGGAGCGCTCTCAAGGGGTAAGGACTATTTGTTTTAATTGGCATTAAATGTACTTTTTGCTGACTCAACATCCTGCTGTCAGAGTCCTCCTCGGTTCATTCTCCAACTACATCGTCACCAAGTCCTCTGTTCCGGTGATGGTTGCGCGAAAGAAGCTCCGCAAGCATGCGAAATACAAGAACACCCACGTTCGGCTATCTAATAATCTCACCACTCCGAAAAAGCTTGCTTTTGCGAAGATTGATTGATGTTCGATTCTATTATTTCAAGGAAGGACAGATCCCTTCCCGTATTTCATACTGAAGACTGGATTTCTTCTAGAATGCTTGACTTCTAATTTGTAGGCGTTAAAGGTGAAGTTTCGTCATACGCCTTGACGCAATCTCCTATTATACTTGCGTTGGTCCTTATTATCCCTTCACGTTTGGTCCCCTTCTATTCTTTTCCTTCTTTCGCTTTTCTTACCATTCTACTCTATTTCTCATTGTTATACGCTGTTATGACGGAATATGAACTGCTCCGAGTTGATGAAAGTGGGCGCGAGAGGCGTTAATGCCGTGGAGTCGATCCTGGGTATCGATATTCTTATCTTTTGTCGGATGATGCATGACGATTGGCGTGATTCTCTGGTGTAAATTTTTCAATAACTATAGGTAATGAGGCTATTGGAATGGGGATCCTGATATCTCCTTTCTTATATAAGTCTGTGTTCAATCAGGAGCCAGTATCTCTTTGTTGGCTGGCAGTAGTTATATATCAAAATGGAACAATATTCTTGGAACTCGGATAAGGACGGTCTGGACACCTCTTACTTTCAAACTCCTTTCGCTTCGTTGGGTGAATACAGGCGAGTTCGGGCCTTTCGCGTTGACATCTTCACACGCACCCCAGATTTCAAAAGAATCTCGCGTCTGAAACTGCCTAGTAATCAACCGACAAGGAACCTTCCACAAATCTAAAAGGGCTGGCCAATTTGCGAAAGTCAATGAGGCTGGCAATCAGAAGATCTCAGCCCGTCTATATAGAAACAGCCCTTTCTCTCGAATCCCATTTTGCAGCAAGCGCCGCTTATAATGTCACTCCGCGTTGATCAACAACTTGACACTCTGGATCAAAAGCAATTTGGATACAGAGTCCATTCGATGTTCGTGCCGAAGTGGTGGTAAGGTAATTTGTGGGCCAGGGAGTGCAATAGCTATAATCTTGAACCGTGATGTGGCCATCTTTGTTCCTGATATAGGTATACAGATCAGACGTGCCAGCTTCGATGCTGATTTGACTGGTTGCGATGGTTTTGACACTGAGCCAGGCCCATTCTCAACAGCTTGTGTTGTGATGTGTGATAACCGCAACCAAGCACACGCTAGATTCTTAGCGGAATGTCTAGTGCCGCCACAGCCAGGGAGGTCTTCCTTGGCTTTTCTGGATTTTTCACGCTCTGGCTATCCTGTCTGCTCCCCGGGTGCAAACTTATCTTGAGACCGAAATTGTTGTGCCAGAATTTGGGATACGCATCCAACAACGTGGGAGTAGCCCTGTCATTGGCTTGTGATTGGACTGTTGGATTTCTCCTATTGAGTCCAAGGACAATATGTACGACATTCCCTGATTGTTCTCACCGCGAATATAGTCTTTTTTTTTTCGCAGACTTGCTGGCTCTGTCTGAGAGTATTTCTATGTAGGAGACTGAGAAAGAAACCCGACGGGATAACTTCATCGACTCCTGAAACGATGCGATCAGCAAGGCCCGGTGCTGTGGGCGGCGCCTGATTGTCGTCTAGGGGAAGCAAGATAAAATAGTTAGTTGCTAGGACTAACTATTACTGGCAGCGTCGTCATTTCTGATGCGCCACCACGTTAATTCTTTATTGATATCTAGAAGTAGTTAGAGACTCGTTTTCGTTTCATGTTTGCTCTTAGTCCTCCGTGGTGGGTGAAGATAACAAGGGTGGCAGACGTGCATATATATCCTCTAACAATATACCTGAGTGGAAGACCGGGAATCAGCAGCTTCCAAGGTCTATTCCAAGAGACCAGTCCTTGTGAGGTTGTGGAGCGCTCCGACAATAAGATTGGCACCGTTCCAAGGGAATGGGGTTGGGATCGGAGCTCTAATATGCTTTACATCGACCAGCCTGTGCAAGTGGGATTCTCATATGACACTTTAAGAGAGGCCTCGCTGGATTTCTTGACATCGACTTTTTACCTCTCCGCCAACTGATCCTCTTCCAGGCCGTTCTCCTGAGACATTTCGTAACGGTGTATTCAGCTCTGACAACCCCGCCACAACTGCACATATAACTGGAACTGCAGCAAGAGCCATCTAACATATGCTGCAGGTTTTCTTCACGGAATTTCCAAAGTACAAATCTTGCCGTGGATTTGCGGAGATTAATTTGTTTACCGAAAGCTACGGAGGCAAATACGGGCCGGCATTTGATTCATATTTCCACAAGCAGAACAAAAGACGGGAGAGGGGAGAAATACCTAGATCTAAGTCAATCGGGATCAAGGTCAAGACGTTGGGCATTCTGCAAGGATGCATTGACTATCTGGTCCAAAACCCGTATTACTCGCTGTTTGCGTATAATAACACTTATAGATTGCAGGCCATGTCGCTCAGCGATGTGAAAGCCGCCCAGAAGAAGTTTCATCAACCTAAGGGATGTCAGGATAAAGTCAATGCCTACCGCGCATTTGTCTGCTCGCAGGACCCTGAAAACTTTGGTAATGTTAGCATTGTGAATGCAGCGTGTTTGCAAGCAACGGCAGTTTGCAATTGGGAAGTAATTAGCGTCTATCCGAACGAAGCCCATATGACATAGCACAGAGCTTATTCAATCCGTTGCCTCCATCAACATATCTCGAATATCTTAACGCGCCAGAGGCACAGCGGGCAATTGGCTCACGGGTACACTTCACGGAATCCAGCAGCACGGTGTTGTATGCCTTTCTCCAGGCTAGCGACTACAGCCGAGGAGAGTACATTTCCGAGCTAGCCTCTCTTCTCGACAGCGGAGTGCGTATCGCCCTCATTTACGGCGATCGTGACTATCTTTGCAATTGGCTTGGAGGCCAAGCAACATCTTTCTCCATTGCGGCAGGATCAAAGGCTACTTCTCCATCTTATGTGGCAATTTTCAATTCCGCGGGCTATGCCCCTTTGATCGTAAATAGCAGTTACACCGGCGGCGTGATCCGGCAATTCGGAAATCTCTCATTCGCACGAATCATCGAGGGCAGAAACCCGTCCACCGGCGAGCCAATTTCTGACCTATCCACATTCCGAACAGAGGGCGATGCAAACTCGACAAGAAGCAATTCTCTTCCAGCACAAGCCAGGCCAACGTGCTACCTACGCAAGGCATTAGATACATGCAACCCCGAAGATATTGAGAAGATGAAGGCAGGCAAGGGGGAGATCATCAACGGTATATGGTACGAGAATGACAGTGGCCGGACCTAGAGGCATCAGAGGGTGACACCCAGGATTGGTGGCCCAGGGAAACAGGGGCTTTTGCAACATGGGCCTTGCACATATGTACCTACATGGATGTTGTGCATCTGAGATTCAATTCCTGGTGTAAGGGTTATCATTGTGTCTATGCAGCAACTTGGTGTGACGCTGGGGTACAGGATGCTCTTCCAGAAAGCTGGATGGATGTTTTGGAGGTTATAATTTAATATTGTTACAAGTCTTTGCCCTTTTTCCTTTGCAAATGGAGATCTCCCAGTTTTTGTCGTACATCTTGGCCGAAAAGCGCCCAGGCAAGACACTTTCCACTGCAATGATTTACACATATCCCATCTAACTAATGATGCCGGGCTTTCAAAACACGCAAGTCAAGCTCGAGTCGTGTGGAGGGACGTCATTATATCACACAAAGCACGAACCAGTGTGGAACAAGGTCGTTGATATGGAAACTGAAATGCTCGGTCCTCAAATCGAAGAGTTTTGTGCCAAAACTAACCCTGACAATCATTTCTCAAACAACTACACATCGATTCACTTGCTTATTTCCCTCTTATTTTTCTTTTTTTGGTGGCTGAAGAGACGCATCACACTCTCAGGGCGTCTTGATCTGCAAACATCATTTTACTCACGCGCCAGTCCCCCCAGATACCAAACCTCTTTCTTCTCCATTCCACGCGGGCTTGAAACACTGGTACTCTGCACTCTGACCTCTTTGAGACAGCCCTTTGCCGATCTGAACTCGTTTCAGTACATACGCCAACTTGATGTAGTGGACGTGATGATGCGTGTTTCCATGCCTCAACGGTGGGACGTGCATCCATGTAAGATATCTCTGCTCATAGTTACTACCTGATAATGTTGTGACCTGAATCTTCTCCCGGCGCTAGGGATAAGAGTCGCCAGCACACCGGCGAGAATGCCGAACCGGGGTTCAATATCGATAGTCAGGGGGGCAAAAGAATTGCGGGTGGATATGGCTTTATTTTCATGCAAGTGCTACATTTCGCAAAAGTCTCATCCAGTCCAGCCCGTGCAACTTTTAGTTCTGCCCGATGTGGGCAAGAAACCTTCGCTCCTGGACGGGGAGAGAGAATTAAGGAGGGCGCTATGCCTATTCGCACGCTTGAAGAACGATTGAGATTTTTGCTTCTTTGTCTATCGAATTCCTCTCAGGAAGGGCTGGAAAGGGAGCATAAATACGGAGTGCCTTCCCCCCGTCGGTCTATTGTTAGGTCGAACCTGGCATCCTGCTCATAACAATCTCCAAATTCATCCATTCTAAGCTTTTTTCTTCAAGAGATAACGACAATAGAGCCGCCACAATGGTCCAAGTTAAAGCCCTCGTCTTCTCCTTCGCCTTCCTCTTGGCCAGTGTTGCTGCAGTCCCAGCCGAGAATGAGAGTCTTGAGAACTGCTTGATAGGATGTCACCCTCCCACAAAGGCATATTGCAGACCTCCGTATGTGAGTCACCCAAACCTATTTTAGTCTCCTTTGCGAATAAGAAAAGTATCATCCTCAAGGGCCGGGATACGCATGTTGTCCTTTTTTACCCCTCTTCTTTAGAGCAAAACGGCTGGCTGTGGTAATATGCTAATTAGTTTGTTTGCCTATAGAAAAAGATGTTGACCAAATTGAAAAGCGGCAGAACCGTACGCAAACACCTGTCTTTTTTTTTTTATCACTCCCTAGATTTAATCTCTGCAGGCGTGGTCAAACGGGATATCACTAATGCTCCATTTTCATGGGAAAAGTGCTACCAGTGCTGCAAGTAATAAGCACACAGACACCGGAGACTAGCGCCCCCTATTTCTTTCCACCGAAGAGGTAGAGACGTGTGACGTGATGGGAATACAGGAGAGATTGCGGGAGGAACAATGCCCTTGTTGGTGGGATGTCATTCGTGATGCAAAGTTGTGTCGGGGACATCCTTGTTAAGTCGCTCATTATGATTGAAACCCCGAGAAACAATACAAATTACATTTCAAAAATCTAAATCTGCGCTTCACAGGCTTCTTGATAAAATAGAGGCTAAAGATATTATTGATTCGATCTAAATTTAAACAAGTTCGGTTCAGGTCGCAAGTCATGTTGAGTTCTGGAGTTCAGCTCTCGGCTCTGTTAACTTAGTTATTCCTAAACAATTGGATAGTAACTACCAAGCCAAGCACCTTGAAAGAGAAAAATTACATTGACTCTGCATTGGTAGAAAAGTTCTCCGAAGGTAGATTTCTATATACAAATGATATCCTAAGTCTTTTTCTCACAAACATCAGGCTATCAATGTCTGTGCGGAACCAGAAAGAGGGGAACAGGGATTCGAGGTGGACCACTCTGCCAGTTATTGGCACAGGGTTTAAAACTGAAAAGAACATGCCGGACGAAGAAACATATAGGGATATCAAAAGCCATTATGAGGAAGGGATTATTATTCAAAAAAGGCGTCAAACGTATAGAAGAATTTTGCGAGTTTTCGAAGCGCAAGATAAACGCGAGACTGAATCAAAGGTCCATAGGTCCTCTAAGGTCCTTTGACGGGTGTCGTTGAGGACTAGCCTCTAATTCTACCAATTGGATCCCAGCGCCCGAACTTAATTCTGGAGGCCTTTCCTCAAGTATAGCGGGTGAATGGTATTGTTGTCCAAATCCATCCCAGCTTGGATGGACTGGCGGTGGCGACGAGCGACTTTGCCTCTGAGGAATGTATGGACTGCTGACCTGCGACATATCGGGAGACATCATACTCATATGGGCTGAGTGCGAGGCCGCTGTGGTTGTGCCTTCTTTATCGCTTCTGCCAGCTGTCGACCAGTCTCCTCCGCTCATTGCCCATCGCCGCGTGCGTTCATGGCTACCCTCTTCTGAAGTCAACCACTTGCGGTAGACTCGGTTGCGACCCAGCACAAAGAAAAGAACGCCAATCAACGTGATAGCAGCGACACATCCGACCACGATACCAGCGATCGCTCCACCACTTAGATCGGATGAAGAAGACGGCGATGACGAAGGCGTTGGGGATGGAGACGATGACGGGCCGGGGCTACCTTCTGCGGGCGGTGCTTCGCCAGGAACTAACATGTATGGATACTTTAGAGCCTTTGCATATTGTGCGTCCCAGGTCATGCTCGAATTCTACCAAGGAAAAAGAAAGAAAAGTCAGAATATCGTCCAAGAGACTACAAAGGATCATAAAGTGGGACACTGATCTTACCGGGTTGATCACACCAACCATTCCATTCCCAGTACATGATTCCAAAGCAGTACAATAAAAGAATTTTGGCTGCAAGAAGCCCGTCAGTGAGTGAAAGAGTCAACGTAGGAGGAGGAGGGAGCTAAGATGCAAAAGGTACGCTACCTTAGTGTCATTGACGGTCAACTTCCAAGTTGGCGGCTACAATCAATAGGTGATTAGCACGGGTTAGAGAGTCGGGGCGCCCAAAATGGAAACAAAAAGAAAAGAAAAGAGACAAATGGGGACAAAGGCAAGCTTACTTCGCCAACCAAGACGCCATCATTTTCGTTGAAAGAGTTGAAGATTCCAGAATAAAAGAAAGTACCTGATGCAGGCACGCACGGCGCGAGATAATCAGCCTGCACTACCGAATGATTGCGCGGGTAGAACTCAAACAGGACCACATCGCCGACATCTGCCTTGATAGTATGTGGTACATACTGGTGAGGATCGACCTTTGATCCCACCTTCACGGTATGAGTGGCAGGACCAGTTTTTGTTGTTGTCCTCGTTGCCCTCGTTGCCGTCGTCGACGAAGACTGTGAAGTGGGAGTCGGTATGGGCTCTGGTTGAGAATGGATGGTGGTGCTCGTGGTGCTTTGTGCTGTGCTGAGCACGACCAGTTGCAGGGCAACAGGGAGCAGCCCTAGCCTTGAGATGAAGCGATGCAACATCTTCGTACGGGACTCTCTAGCTAATTATTCTCAAGTTTGACAGGTGAAGGAAGACATCATCTGACAATGACGTTCTTTTTAATTTAATGGCTTTCAATGGGCAGTTGAAGATGAAGTTTGGATGGAGAAAGGAACTGGAAGAAAGTGAAACGAGGCGGAGGGAGTCCACGTTGCTTGGAGATCTGCAGAGCATCGAAGACAAAGAAGGGAAAAAAAAAAAAAAGAAAAAAAGCCCTAAGGCCGCCAGTGGACTAGAATTCACTAACTAATAGTGAGTTGAAGAGATGGGAATTCGTCGCCGGGCAGTGCGATACATACATGGTGGTATGCCATCTGTGTGTCCCTACCCGCCCATCCAAGAGGGTTCCAGTAGAGTAGTATGCAGACAATTAGCCTTCATGATGTCCTACGCGGCCAAACATCCGGATTGTTTTCTTTTTTTTCCTTCGAGGTGTTGGATTTCTTTGACAAGGGCGTAGACACTCGAGCGAAATGGTTGGATGCTCGCCTGATTTCTTCGACTTTCCCTACTTTGTAATTCACCGGCCATAGTGGCATCCTCACAAGAAAAACGCACTATCTGCAGCTATGTTGGCACATGAATGCAACAACAGTGAGTCTAGCAGCGGTTGGTTCAACTACACTAATGGAACTTAGCCTAATTCTCGGCGAAAAAATAAAAAGTATCGTTGTCCTGTGGTTGAAGGAGAAAAAGAAAAAGAAAATAAAAATCCGATAGTCCAGATTAGCTCACTATGATTGGGAAGAGCTGGTTGATCACTGCGGCTGACTCGGACAAGGCTGAACATCCATGGAGAACTGACGACAGCACACTCTAACTATTAGGGGGTAGCATGCGGGAAAACAGGTCCATTTATCATCCATTCGCAGTTGTTGCTCGTGCCCCACGCTACCTTGCCTCTAGTATCCCGTAAAAAGACACTGGCACGTCTATATTCAATCCGAGCTGTAGCTTACAACAATCATATTAAATGAAAATACCCCGTTTTACCCAAGAAAGACAGCAAGGAATATTGGCATCGAACACATTAAATCCCTAGAAACGAATACCTATTCTCAATTTTCAAGAACACCCAATCACGCATCAATTAGGTTCCCCTCTGCGCTAGTGGCTCCGCCGCTAGTATCCCTCGTGTCTTTGGTTGGCTTTCTCGTCCGACTCTTCGCAGATCGCTGGTAATACTCATCAATCACTTTCTTCGGAATTCGATTAAGCAGGTCCTTGGGATATATACGGAGCAAGTTCCATGCAATGTCCAGCGAGTCATAGATTGTCCGTGACTCGTACGGTGACTGCGAGATAAAGGTGCGTTCGAATTTCTCAAGGAATTCAAGGGAAAGCTTGTCTTCAGCAGAGAGGGCCTCCTCACCAACGACAGCTTTCATAGCGGCTATGAAAATCACGTCAGCGTCCTGCTCAAGGGACTCTCAAGTAACAACGGGGAAACGAACCTGCATCACGGCCAATGGCATACTTGGCGTACAGTTGGTTGGAAACATCACCATGGTCTCTGCGAGTGCGTCCTTCACCAATGGCAGACTTCATGAGACGAGACAGCGAAGGCAACACGTTTATCGGTGGGTAAATGCCTTTGTTGTATAGTTGACGGTCGATGAAGATCTGCCCCTCCGTGATATAACCTGTTAAATCGGGAATTGGATGTGTGATGTCTGGATTTTAATCAGCAAAGGGAACAAAAAAAAGCCGAGTTGAAGGATGTAGCATACCGTCATTGGGCATGGTCAAGATTGGGATTTGAGTGATGGAGCCATTGCGGCCCTCAACACGGCCAGCTCGTTCATAAATCGTAGACAAGTCAGTGTACATGTAACCCGGATAGCCACGTCGACCAGGGACTTCTTCACGAGCTGCGGAAACTTCACGAAGAGCATCACAATAGGCCGAGAGGTCTGTTAGGATCACAAGCACGTGTTTCTCCAATTGGTATGCATAGTACTCTGCGGTCGTCAATGCAAGGCGAGGCGTGATAATACGCTCAATGCTGTTTACCTCGTTAGCGCCTTACGCTACCGTCCCGAAACTCTTGCGACATCACTTACGTAGGATCATTGGCAAGATTCAAGAACAGTGTAACCCGTTCCATGCTGCCATTCTCCTCGAAGTCTCTTGTAAAGAATCGGCTGGTTTCCATGTTCACACCCATAGCAGCGAAAACAATAGAGAAATTCTCCTCGTGTCCGTCATGGACATCCTTTGTCGGCTTCACAAGACCAGCTTGACGACAAATCTGGGCAGCAATTTCATTATGCGGAAGACCAGCGGCAGAGAAAATTGGAATCTTTTGTCCTCGAGCAATCGAGTTCATGGTATCAATGGCCGAGATGCCTGTCGAAATCATTTCTTCAGGGTACACCTAGAGTGGAGGTTTTAGCTGACTATGGCTTTGCAATGCGAATGCTGTGTCCATTTACCCGAGAGTAAGGGTTGATGGGGCTTCCATTGATATCTAGATAGTCCTCTGCAAGTACTTTAGGCCCCTTATCGATTGCACGCCCAGATCCGTCAAAAACTCGACCCAGCATATCTTCAGACACGCCGAGCTTGAGACTGTGACCCGAGAATTCGACTTTGGTCTTTCAAACTATCAGCAATGCTTCGCATAGTATTCGATGGCTCAGTCATCTCACCCTTTTCACGTCGATACCAGGCGTTCCCTCAAACACCTAGATTACACCAACGTACATTAGTACCGACCGCATTGACCGTACCGCTGGGCTTTCGCATAACGCACCTGCACGACAGCTCTATTCCCTATAGAATTGTATTAGCCATATCATTCATGCTCAACCACGATAGCTCCCACGTACCCCTTGCTTCGAGGACTTGACCAGAACGCTCGGATCCATCAGGCAACGTTAACGAAACGATCTCGTTGTACATTGGGAATTTGACCTAGTAATTCCAGTTATGGTTAGTCTAATATAATGTAATGTAATGATAAACAGATAGCTAGTTCCATACATTATCGAGGATTACTAGGGGGCCGTTAATGCCCCCAATGGTATTATACCGAATGCGAGGTTGGACGGAAGTCATCCGGGGATCTTCGAGCCCCGGAGCCATGGTTGGCGGGCAGTTCGAAGGACTATTATTTGGAGATAAAGAAAGGCCCACTTTTGGGAAATATTGAAAGACACGAATGGCAGCGATGTTTGAAAGAAGAGATGATGTCGCTGGACGGCTACCTTGAAGCCGCCAACAGCTATCGACGTGATGGTCAAGTCGTAGCTCGTGATACCCTAGCCAATCATATGACTTCTCCACCCTATGACGTAAGCATCTCACGTGCTATCTGAATCCTTCGGAATATAATATTTCCATACCGATGGGGCTGATTAGGTAACCTGTATAAGAGAGCAAGAAGTCCTACTTCTACTCTGGCAAACAACATGAACAGGACACGATAGCAGTGTGCTGCACTTCCCCTACATATCTAACAAGGCCAAGGTGGCCAACAGCACATCGAGACTAAATATGAGCAGTCTAGACTCAGATCGATATATCAAATGTCCTGCCCGAAAACGGGTAGTGTATGAAGTATCTATTTATTGCTATAGAAAAACCGAAATATGCTTAGACACATTCGTCTTTTATGAAGAATTTATCACGTTATGACCAGCTCAAGGCTTCGATATGGCGATGGGCGCTGCGCGTTGAAGTCACTAACCAAGAACATTCAAAATCTCAAATCCCATCCTATTTTCGGTCCAATGACGGGTAGGGCATCAGCAACGCTCTGCACATCTTTATCGCCACGACCACTCAAGTTAAGCACAATATTCTTCCCCTTCTCCATCTTCTTTGCAAGCTCGATTGCACCGTACACCGCATGAGAAGACTCTAGAGCTGGAATAATGCCCTCTAATTCGGCAATGGTCCGGAATCCAATGAGAGCCTGAGCATCGGTTGCGGCGATAAATTCAGCTCTCGAGGCATCTTTCCAAGAACTCAATTCCGGGCCGACACCAGGGTAATCTAGACCAGCAGAGATAGAGTGGGTTTCAGAAATCTGACCATGCTCATCCTGTAAAACGTAGGTACGCACTCCGTGTAAAACACCTTTGCTTCCACCGGAGAGAGTCGCCGAGTGCTTTCCTGTGTCAACTCCGTCACCTCCGGCTTCAACTCCAAGCAATTTGACACTAAGATCGTTGGCGAAGGGGTAAAACATGCCGACGGCATTACTGCCTCCGCCAACGCAGGCAACTACAGCATCAGGGAGTCGTCCGGTCAACTCTTTCATTTGCTGCCTGGACTCCTCACCGATGACTGATTGGAACGTACGGACAATGGTCGGGAAGGGATGAGGACCAATTGCTGAGCCGATAACGTAATGGGTGGTTGATAGATCGACGACCCATGCGCGGAGTGCTTCATTGACAGCATCGCGGAGTGTTCGAGATCCAGCCTCGACAGCTACTACAGAGGCTCCAAGAAGCTTCATGCGGAACACATTGAGTGCTTGGCGACGAACGTCCTCTGCACCCATATAAACAACACACTCCATACCGAATTTGGCGCAAACAGTCGCAGTAGCTACACCATGTTGGCCAGCTCCTGTTTCGGCAATGATCCTGGTCTTTCCAAGCCGGCGCGCAAGTAAAACTTGACCAAGAGCGTTGTTAATCTTATGACTTCCTGTGTGATTGAGATCTTCTCGTTTAATGTAGATATTAGCTCCTCCGGCGTGTTCAGTAAGGCGATGCGCAAAGTGTAGATTGCTAGGTCGCCCCATGTAAGGGTAATACGAGCGATACTCTTCCCAGAATTTAGGATCATTCTTGGCCTCATTAAAACCAGCCTCCAGCTCAGCCAAACAGTCCATCAGTGATTCTGGGACATATTGACCGCCGAATTCTCCAAAACGAGCTGGCATTGCAGCTTGATCTCCAGTAATATTAAGAGCTTCGAGCTGATCTCCGAGCCCTGATCCTGAGCTAGAAGCCTCAGTGATGACTTTATTGACATGCACTTCTGTTGGCGCTTGCGCTTCTGCTAATGCTTCGGCGAGGCCAACCTCTCTGGTCAATGGGTCCGAAAGCTTGCTACGATCAACGGTTCTTCCTGTAATACTTGTGCAATATTCTTTGATTTTCAGAGCTTTTTGGCCTGCAGGGGCATCACCAAGAACAGTGATCACTTGACTTCCAATAACGACCCCCTCTGCGATTTCCTGCACACTCAGGAAATGCTCCCTTGTGCTAACACCGAAACCTACAGCAGCAGGGACGTTGCCGGAATAACTATGGACTCGCGCAAGGAGTTTTGGAAGGCCTGTGCTTAGTTGGCCTGTGGCGCCAGTTACACCCATTCTCGACACGACATAGATAAAAGAGTCGGCAATCTTGCATAAAAGTTTCATTCTTGAGTCCGAGGTCGCAGGTGCGATCAAAGGGACATACGAGAGCCTGCAAAGATACGTGTGTGAGTACGGTGGCAATTTTCCAACCGGGCGAGTGTGCCAACTAACCCATCCTTTCTGCACAAATCTCTAAATCGAACAGCCTCTTCTGGAGGCAGATCAACCATGATAAAGCCATTGATGCCTGCGGCTTTCGCATCTTTCAGCATCTTTTCCTCCCCATATCTCAGAAGCGGGTTATAGTAGCCCATAAGGAGTACTGGAGCTTTCAATCCTCGAGCTCTCGCTGTACGGACCATTTCTAGCACGGAAGTAATAGTAACTCCATGTTGCAATGCTAGAGTATTCGCCCGCTGGATGGTAGGGCCATCGGCGATGGGATCTGTGAAGGGAACGCCGAGCTCAATGATATCTGGAGTCGAGTAAAGGGAAGAAGCAATAAGTTAGCGGACTTTCAATCATACAGATGCGTGTGTAATAAGTAATTGGCCCTACCAGCTCCTCCCTCTTCCATTCCCAGTATGATATCAACAGTTTCGTCTGGGTGAGGGTACCCGGCGGTGACATAGGCCACGAGTGCAGAGCGCCCTTCTTGCCTGCATTGGGCAAAGGTCTGCTTGATGCCATCCATTATTGGCAATTCTTGTCTCTCTCTCCCTCTTTTTTTTCCCCGCTTTATAGCGTTTATTTTTTGGATGTTGGTGTCTTTGTTCGCTATCGAGGGGTATTGCGGGGAACTGCTTGAAGTGAGAGAATGAGGTGCAATTAAAAATTAATAAGCTGCAGGCACTTGAGCAGTAAACGAGAGGGGAAAAGAGAAGAAGACAACAAGAGCGGAGGAAGAGAGAGAGAAAGAAGTATTTGTAGCACAAGCTGCAAGATGTTCTGAGTCACTTTGGAATCAGTCGGGATTTGAATGCAAAGTGATATACAGAGTAGCGAAGATCAAAAAAAAAATTTGGGGGAGTCATAACTACAAAGTTAAACTATTAACTAACTAACTGACTGCTAGCCACTCCGGCAATGAGGTTGGCCCCCCGCTCTTGCTTCAAAGACTACTGAAACTTAGCCAGGAACAAGCTGGGGCAAGTGAATCGATCAGCAGCTACCGAGCTTTTGATGGATTTTCACTCTCGCCAACAACAAAGGCCAGCAATACCTGATCAACTAGAGTCACTGATTTAAGACAGAATAATATAGCATTCAACAATTAATTTGATTCGAATCGAATCCAAAAGGCTATCCGGTTGGACCTATTAACTCCTGTAACAAAACAAAATCACCACTTTTCCTGTGTGAAACGCCCATACAAAGTCCCATTCCCAGTCCGATGCAATGCTGTAAAAAGGAGCGGCTGATGCTAAACCAAAAAGCATGCAGAGTATTCAAGAAGGAGTGACCATGCCCACTTTTCCTTCCCATGCAAATTAAATGCGTACAAACCGGCCATATCCAGAAACAAGCTTCAAACAAGAAACAAAATGCTCTATTGAAACAAAATGCCAAAGGTGGAAAAAGTGATGGGCGGAAATATTAGAGAGACACCTTTGGCATAAGGAATATTATTGTAGGGGTGATTCAATAATTCAAAATTAGAGGCGATAAGGGCGCCTTCCACCAGCCATCAGCATAAAGGAGTGAGCAATGACTAGGGGTAATCATTCAAACAAAAGACCAACCAACGCCGCGCTTGTTTCTGATAGGTCGTTAAAGGAGTGGCAGAAGGAAATTCGTGACCGTTATTTCAATGCATCGGAGGTGTAAAAGGAGCGACTCATGGGACCAGCATCTTCCAAAGATGGAATCGCTCGCAAACGACAAAACAACAAAGATTACAAACCGCTATGCAATACAAACTATGATCGAATTAGGATGATTTAAGGCGATTCGGAAAGACCATGGAACGGAGATGGGAAAGAAGCTCGATGAACGGGAGAGTAGAATCAACGTCTCAAGTAGTAGAGTTCGACTGGGGCGAACTGAGGAGGGTTGGAAATAAATTTATACACCTGTGCTTGGATTTCTTGGAACGTAGGGTGAGGGAATAGTGTCTCGACCAACAATTGCGAGATTCCCAGAAAAGGAGTATGCCATGTTATGAGGAGCAGTGGGCGTAGAAGAAATAGGGCTATTGTTGACGAACGCATTAAAGTCAAATGAGCCGTGACGAGGGACTAAAGCTGGCGACGAAGCCTGTCGGGGTTGGCCTCGGTGAAATTGGTAGGTACCTTGCTGGCTGTCGGTTGAAGACACGACAACGGGCATTGATCCACTTGCAGGGATTTGGTGATTTCCATACAATTGAGTACGCATGTGTGAAGGAACGCCAAGAGTGACATGGCTAGCAACATCAACAAAAGCCTGTGGGGATTGACATTGATAGCCTATGTGGCCATTCATGTTGACATTGACGGGATAGTTCGAACCCAATGGCGCTTGGAGAGTTCCTGCTGTTGAGGAATAACTAGCAGACTATTTTAAGGCAAAATCAACATCTGTCGCAGCAAAACGTCAAGGGGAAAGACCAACTTACATATTTCCCAATAATCTTCTTCAATGCATGGGCCAGGATTCTCCATGGAAATACCTTTACGTCTTTCTCAATGTTTCTAGGTTTCGGATTTGGAAATCCCATAATGACTTTGAAGAAATCCTCACTTTCGAGCTTGGCTTTGGAAACAGTCAACGGGCGAAAGCCTTCAAGATTCCTGCGAATGCGGTTTTTCTCTTCCACAGTAAATCTAACCCCCACAAGCGACTCTAGAAGAAAGATGGTGTCAACGCTAGTGACGAAACATTCCTTTTTGCCGGCCCAGTATATGCAACTAATGCAAATACTGTTTGGGGCACGATTCGCAGGTGCTACAGGTTTGAACTCCGCATGGATGGTGCTGCCAGTTTGATGGCGCGTAAACTGTACAAGGCGCCTTTGAGCATCGCGCTCGTCTGCCGTCCAATTATCCGCCATGGAGTCAAGGTCACCATTCAGTTTCAGGACAGCTTTTGTTGGATACATGGCGTAAGGGTTAAAGGGCTGATCTTGACTTGCATTGCTAGAGCCTGCAAGTGATTGCTGGATCGTTGAAGTTCGGATAAGAGTAGGGTTTTGGCCAACCCTGACGGAGAGCGGCAAATCTGGAGTTTGGGACAGAGAAGTCATTTTATACCGAGGGTTGAAATCCGCAACGGTGCTGTCTGGAAAAGACGGACTCCAAGATGATGCGAGAGGAGACGGTGCTTTGACTCTAGATTGAGAGGCATTGGCATATACATCCAGCTGCGTTGGGGGCAATGGAGATGGAATGCGCTGGGTGTTGGCAGGATAGCCTGTCATCGATGACGGGGTAGGGAGATAGGCAGAGTAGGGAGATGCTGCAAGACTTTCTTCGTAAGCTGAGCTTCTGGGGCTGCTTTTGGTGCGCAAGTGCTTCACCGACGTCGAATTCGACGCGGAGGTGTCATCTGAGCCACAGGACATTCTTCTCTTCCGAGACGCTGGAGAGACAGCTTTCGCGCACTGTTCGTAAGTGAAAGTGCCGACTTGCGCGACATGAGTGGTAGGACCTTCGGGATCATCCATGACTAACTGAAGAGGGACAGAAAGGGAGGGCGATTCTGTTGATGAGAAAGAAGGCACATCGACCATCAGAGCGTATCGGAATAGCACCTTATCGACACTCAAAGCAGAGACAGAACATTCGCAACTCGAGGATCCAACGATCAGATTAAATGACCAAGGAACAGGATTGATAATGTCGACGGAGGACTGTATTTGGACAGACAACTTAGTGCTTTCAGTTCCATTGGATGGGTCAAAGCCAATAATTTCGGGTGCAGGGCGTGAGGATGCCTCTAAGCTTGGAGAACGTGGGAAATCAAAGGGGGAGCCCGCATATCCGCTATTAGCTACATAGTGGATACTTTCATCATCCGAAACGGGATGGCTCTCAAGGACAGGAGTGAATATTTGTCCTGAATATGGGGCTTGAGTATATGCTGGTAACGTCCCATGGTAGAGAGACCCAGTGGCTCTGTCATAGTCTAACATGATCACTGTTAGTTTAGATACCGCGAGCATTTTGCGTTAAAACAAAAGGACAGAAAGGACATGAGGATTCCAAGGATTTAATTAAGAACACACTAACCGAAAAGATCGGTGAGTTGACATTTTTCGTAAGCCGACATCGACACCAGCTCCCTGGACTTGGTCAGAAGGCCGTCTGAGAAAGTCCCGGCAAATCTTGACTCCTCTGGGTCTGAAAAATCAACTGATTCGTCGAAAATTAACGGCGACTGGAAATCCAGGTCGATCTATATCCAACGCTATTAGCGACGGAGGATTCCACGTGCAAGGAGCAATCCTGAGCCCGAATGTTTCGGCAAGCTACATGTGGCATAAGGAAAACAAAAAACGGATATTTTAAACTTACATGGTTAGTGAGTCCCTTTGACTGCGCCAGCGTGACGGTGCTGCGAAGTGCAGCAAGAACAAACTTGGTTTAATAAGCGAGTGACTGAGATCCGAACGATCTCTAAGAACTGAATATGGGCTGGAAGGACGTGAATAGCACTTCCAAACAAAAGCGAGCGACAAAGAGAGATTGTCAATCAGTCTCAACAACACACCAGGTACAGAAAAAGCTGCGAATTAACATTCAGGGAACACGATCAATCAGTGAGGCCCTGACTTCTGGTCACCGCGATGATATATTCTGATAACCGTTAGGTTTCCAAATTGCGGGCCCTTTAGATGCAGGTAGTGCTGGGAACAAAAAGTCACGGAAACGAGCTAGATAATGATCAATATGCGAGTTCGCGAATTCCAACGACCGGCCGAGCGCATCATGTTTTTAGCGGAGACTTACCGAGTGTATAGACAGAATGCACTTCAAGCAAATATCACTCAACGCGGATGTGCGGTGAAAACCAACTATCCTTGCGGTAATGACTTGAAAGGAAACATTTCGTTATTAGTAAAATAATCAAAGAGTGTAGGAACCATGGTACGCAGTAACCATTCCAGTTACCAACCAATAACAGGTAGGATAAGTACAAATAAACTCGCAACTTGCAGATTAACAGACAGGAGGCAGGAGAAGTCCTTGCTTACCCTGGCGTGATCTCCTTTGAAAGTCTGAATTCAACTGTGCTTCAAGCTCATGAACCAGTAAATTGCCAACTTTCCAGATGCGACAGATAACCTGCGACAATGATTTGGGGGAGATTGACGCGGCTAAGCCTTTCCCAACAAATGCAAGTTTGACTGTCCTAGGTATATTCCTATTCTCAATGCAAGATGGGAGGTCCCCAAAACTCTTGTGCGCTTGCGGATGTTGTTTGATACAGCGACGGGGACTCCACAGAACAGGGAAATGCGAAGTTGTAATCCTTGAGGCTAATGACTGATGTTGTTCTTCTGCTTCGCTAGAACAATGGTCCTTTTTGGTCCTTTTTTTTCTCTCCTTTTTTTTTTTTGTTTGTTTCTTTGATGTTGTTGATGTCTGGTTTCAAAATTAAGGATGTTGTCTGATCTAACCCAAACTCCTTGGAGGCCGTTCAGTGAATTTTCTATCGATACAAAACGATTGCGAGATGGGAGAGCGAATGTGGTTTCCCAGCGATTGAAATCGATAGCACGGATTAAGAGATACGATATTATGTACTAAGATGTATGTAGGGTGAATTATATTCTGCCGTCGTCCGAAAAGCACCAAAGTAGCGAACGTAAATTCGTCGAAAAGCGAGTGTGTAGTTCTGATGGAACTGAACGAAGGTAAAAACGATGGAAATTCTTGAGATATGGTATCAGAGCGTCATGGTCGAAGAGGGGGAGGATGAAGGGGGAGAAGGAGGAAGAGGAGAAGAGAAAAGAGAGTGGAGGGCGAAGGTGATGGTGATATTATGACGAGCATATCGACTTGGGAGGTATTTTCTGGAATGCTACGGTCCAACCCCCCGCCACAAGTCCAAATGGGCAGCTTCAAACTATCCAACGAAACATGACGACTCTAGTGGACGACAGGGGGGAGGGAAAGGTTTTGTTTTGTCCAGAAGAGAAATACCAATACAGCGCGTCACAAACGAAGCAAACCACATGGCTGAGAAAGGGCGGACTGGTGCTGCCATGGCCCAATAATCGTGCGCCATTCGACCCACTACAGACCAAACACGATTCGATTTATCCGGCTTACAATACCGTACCATGCACAAGACTAGTTGTCGAGTTCGCTGGGTCACCTATTGATACTCGGATCGGCCCTACTTCGTACATTGTCACTTTAGAGCGGACAAGAATGTTTTGATACCGTAATACCGAAGCCACCAGCATTCATTGAAAACCGCTCGATTCTTCCCTCATGTGGACACGAAAGCTAGCATCTCTGGCTCCGTAGTAAAAATAACAAATCACTTTTTAGCTATTATTACATGGACGATCAATTATCAATGCGGTCTGCTTACCATTCATGGAATTTCGCATGTTCGAGGCTCCAGTGGTGCTTTTTGCCGCTAGGCCCCCAGGGGAAAAGCCGAGCATTTTAGGCGCAAGTCGGATCTTCGATACGAAACGACTAACCATAGATCAAATAATTCGCAGGACCGGCTAACTGGCCGTAGCGTGTCCCAGGTTGAGCACTGCTAGATAGCTCTTCCAGGAAGAGCTTCCTCGAGCTCAAGAAATTAGAGCTATCGTCGTGTCGCATTGACATTCGAAGCACTAGCCAGGAAATCCGGAGGTAAATTTCATCCTGACGAAGTGCTCCCTGGATGCACTGCCTCCTCGCCTGATACACGGTCGCTCTCCCCAGCTGGCAGCCTTGGCATTTTCTTTCGGCATGAAAGGCTCGTTCATCTGTCTGTCAAGCACTGATGAAGCGACCAGTACGAAGTTCCTATCAGAATACTAGCTAATACATAGCTTAGTCGTATCGTATGGAGACGCGTATTGCATTATTCCTGATCCGGTAACACCCACAGTCGCCAATTCTTGCCTTCCCGATGACACCACAACAAGGCTCTCCCATGCGAAACTTACTTCAATTCACATCTTTCCCTCCAGAACAGTGAACGCGAGCGGCGTGTGATGGCGATGAAATCCTAGTGAGTATGAATACCATTGTCATATCTTTGCGAAATCCTAGCCTTGGTTGTTGACAAAAGCTTGTAGCGAAGGGAGGACAGTGTGACAATACATGCCTCGAGGTGAGGTTTGTCCGATGACCTATATTTAGAACTCAGCCCAAAAAGTTAGGCTTTTAGACTCGAGCCACTTGCCTCTCCGATTTCCGAAGGATCCAATCGTCCACGATCAAATATCGTAAGAATGCCTCTACGTAAGAACGGCCCGATAACCTCCTATGGATTGGAAATCTTTCTAGAGGGCCATGAGCCATTGTCTGCCCTTTCTCTGTAGTCGGAACTGGTGCGCCGATCATATTCAAGGATGCCAGGTAGTATTGAGAAGTACCAGACGCCCTTTCCCTCTCTCCATCAAGCTACAAGAAATGCAAATCTCTTTTGAATTCAATTGGCCGGATTTACTTCTCCAGCAAGACAGAGATGACTAAATGGCCATGAACGTTTCAACTTAGGACGTTTGAGTAGCAGTCGCTGCTTTAGCCTCGATCCATTTTCAAAGGGCAGAAGCAAAACATCCACCATCTTCCTGCATCGATTTCCTCCATTAGACTTCGCTTGAAACTGCTCGTTTCGGAGAGGGGACTTTGGTCAAGTTCCGAGGGTAAAATCTTTTTCACTTTCAGTGAAGCCCAATTCTCCTCTCAGATCGAAACAGTACGCCCAGTCGTGACCTGAGTCTGCAAATAGGCGTCGCAACAGCGTCCTCGATCTTTGAGAGTTGTTCCCGTCAGCGCATGGTACATTGGCTCTTCACACCATATTATTTGCTGCCAAGTCAGGTGGGCGCTTTGTGTCTGGTGGCATGAGTTTGTTGCTAAAAATAATATCGCATTCCAGCAGCTATCTAGTATCGAATCCGGATGGCATATTACGGAATGGGCGGATATGAAAATGGAGCTCTTTTTCAGGTTTCTAACTCCGCTGTTTCTACCACTTCTCGATGGAAAGTTTGTTTATGTGGTTTGCCACTAACGGAGTACACATCTATCTCCAGAGGAGAGCTCTGGCAGAGATGCCTCTTCATGTCGGTGAGGAACCGTTACTTTTTGGTCCTATTTTTAGAGTGACCCATATTTCGGTTTGTTGTGCTCGCCAAATCTGAAGCAACATTCATCAGGTGATCATTTTAGCATATCTCACTCAGGTTCGACGTGAAACAAGGGTGGAATAAGGGTGTTTCCATCCCCTTCTCCAAATCTCTCAGCTTCCCGACCATTGAGAGGAGTTAAGAAAAAAAGAAAAGAAAAAGAAAACAGGGCAGATTTTAGAATTTCCGTTGAGAGCCTTAGTCGGTATGTGCAAAATGACTTCCAACAGAGGAGGCGCTGGTGCGTGGGTTTCAGAAGCCGAGTAGCAATCCGGAGTAGCAATTCCGAACAGCTTGGATCAAGCTCCTTTTCCCCAACCGGGGAAACCAGGATTCAAATTGTGTGTGTGTGTGTGTCTGTGTGAGAGAGAGAGAAAATTTGCAGCAAACGTGATGACATTTCGTGGTCTAAAAGAGTCCTCTCTCTGTAAGAACAAGGAATAACAACGAGCTAGTGTTCCTTAATTCCAGCACACCTGGAATTGTGGAGAGTGGCAATCTCAGAAAGGGAAATTCCAATTTTCCTTTTTGTTTTTCATTGTTGTTTCATCTTGGAGTAGCAACGAGAATTCCTTTTTCTTTTCTTTTTTTTTGTGTTGTCGCTACTGGCAGTTTCATTAGCATATGCCAGGGTTAATTTGCGCTTGGGCTTCCGGGTCAGTGCTGGATTCGCCCCTAAACAGCGGGGATTTGAAGATCAAACGATCCCCCAGAAGATTTCTTGGATTATTTGCATATCTGACAGAAGTTTAATTGCTATGGTGATGATCTTCTTAATTTTCCTAGCCGTCAATCTTCTCCTGACTTCAAAACACAGAGCTCGAATGGCGTAACCGCCCAAATACCGCAAAAGAAATCTCATTTCGACATCTTCTAGGATACCATGTCTGAAGCTACATGCATCTATGTATGTATGGATGTACAGACTGTGTAAAGCAGTCAACGAACAGGGTTTGTGCTGCATTTTCCCTCTCATCTGCCTTCACATTCGCTTGGGGGAACCGGGCAAATTCTTGGGAATCCGAGAAATCCGCTCCACCATCTTGAAGCTTCCAGTTTTGATGTTCCACCTCAAGTTCATCCTTGGCTTGTTTCAAACGGTCAAGTTGTGGGCAACCTAACAAGGGGGAGCTGGCAGTTAGCTAAAGGGGTTTGAGCTTTACCCCGGAGAGTTCCGTCGATTTCCTGGAATCCCAGGATATTCCACTCAAGTTCTTGGAAAGGGGACGAAGGTGAGGAGAGGCCACTCACCTCTCTCGTCATCCCCATGTAGCAACCAGTTCTACAACTTGCTTTCGGACCCGCTGCTCTCGGCAACCTCAATGACTAGTTTTCCAAACTGGCTGCCCTGCTTCATATCGTCAAATAGAGTATCGATTTCTTTAATATTATCGATACCCCGGACTACGCGCCAGACTATGGGTTTAATATTTCGCTGCTTGACAAAGTCAATCATATCTTTGAATTCCTTTCTTGATCCCATTGTTGATCCCTTGACGTCGATGTTCTTCAACACCGCTGGCATGATGAAGGGCATCTTCGGCGACACTGTCATGCCATAAACAGAGAGTACACCTCCAGCCTGTAAGCGCAAGAATTGTTTAGCGGACCTGGATGATCAATAAGTATTTTTTGGGCGGATCCCAACAAACCTTGAGCAATTTAACTGATTTCTCAACAATGTCTCCACCGGCTCCATCGATGATGGCGTCAAAGCTCCTTTTACCACTTGGAAGCATGCCAAGGAGTTTCTTCTCCCATCCTTGCTGTTTGTAATTTACTCCTCCGCGTGCACCCAGCTCAATCGCTTGCTTGAGTTTCTGCTCGCTTGAGCTTGTAACGTACACATTGGCACCCCTGGCGATTGCGAATCGCAGAGCCATCAAGGCAACACCGCCGCCGATACCGGTTATTAAGACTGCTGCACCGGACTTGGAGTTCTTATCGCCAGCTTTGGTCACAAGGGCGCGCCAGGCTGTGAGACCTGTCAATGGTAGGGCAGCGGCCTCGGCATCGTTGAGATGTTGGGGCGCTAATTCAACCTCGCTCACATCGAGGGTGATATACTCCTGCAGCGTGCCTTTGGGGTTCAATTTCGTCCCTCCCATGATCGAGTATCCTGATGGTGACTCCGGCCCTTCCTCGGCATCTTTCCAACCAATACCGGGGTTAAGAATGACTCGCTTTTGGATCCAGGATTCCGGATTGGGTACATGCGGACCAGCGGATACAACTACACCAGCACCGTCTGCTAGAAGTGGAGTGTCGAATGAAATGCCGGGATACAGGTGCTGGCGGATAAAGAGGTCTCTGTGGTTTAGGGCTGCGGCCGTAATCTTGATGAGAAGTTCGCTACCTTGGGGCGTGGGTTTGGGGATATCCCGGAGGGCGAGAGAGTAGTATACTTGGCCCGGCTTGCCTGGCTTGCCATCTGGAGAGGTAATGGTGATAGAGTGCATGGTTGGGCGGTATTTTGGAGCTGGGAAAATGTGTGTATGGCACAGGTTAAGGTGTAAATTCGACACAATTGAGAAGGGGTTTTTTATGCGTCTAAGATAAATCAGCTTGACTGAGCGTCCACTATGGTAATATATTCTCGGGTCGCGTGGAATAAATAAATAGGAATTGAACACCCGAATACCAAGAACTCACATATGTAGTTACACTCCTCCTGAAGAAGTAAATGTATCACTCGTCGGGCTGTGAGACAAAGTACAATTTGCAAGAATCCGACCAAACAACTAGCAACCGAATTCCTCCAGCGATCAGCTTTTCCACATCGTTCTAAGCAAGTCGAAAGAAGATATGTACGCGTGCGTGTAATATCCACATTGCACCGCGGGGGGAGCTTACAAATCTGACGTACTTTGCTTGTCTACCAACAATCCGCGAATAATTTGGCTTTTTTTTCTTGGGACGCTCCCGAGATGAGTGACCGGACAAAGGGGGCAAGGCGTTATTCGATGCATGCAACGAGTCCTGGTAACCTGTATGAAAAAACGTAGATAGGTCTAAGACGGCTCTCGTAGTGGCGGTTGTTGCAAGCAGAACCGAGGTTCCCCTTTCCAAGGCTTGTTTGCGCGGGCCGAGAGTGGATGAATCGGCAAAAATGGTAGAGTCAAATCCCCCCTTCTTGATCGATGTTGTACGACAAAGTATTGATTGCTTCAAGGCTGTGTTGCGATATTAGCTGGCTTATCGAGGTGTTGAAGTTAATTGAAGGGATTTGCTTGCTATTTGCTCGGTGTAAGGTAACTGATAGTGACATTATCACCGTAAATGACTTGTGCATGGTGCGTGGGATATGTAAAATTGCGTATTCGGATTTTACTACTTTGTTCGCCAGCCTATTCCTTTTGATGCAGCCTAACCGAAAAAAAAGGTCCGAAAGTAGAAGTAGGACAGACCATCCGGGTACCTCCATCCCCCTTGTAAGCTATATCTAGATAGTAAATTTTATGACAGAGAATGAATTTGTACATCAAAACAAACATCAGAAAGTGACTGTTGTCGTCCTTTTCCCGCAAAGCAAATAACGAGGATTGTAAAACTCAAGTCCGTCTGTTTGGGGTGAACCAGTGGGAGTTGCCTCGTTCTCTAGACCATGAAGCCCCGTCATCCCAGTCAAAGAACCTCCTGCGAGACTGCGGACGGGGAAACATTGTCCACCCATCGGTAGTAGACGAGCTATCGGAAGAGACGGAGGATGATCGCCGTCGACGGGTTCTATTGTAGCTGGACTCGTCGTCAGAGCTGTAGTAGGGGTCGTCAATGCCACCCAAGCCCCAGGACACACTACGGTCGTCGTCTGAGAAATCAAATCGCGAGGGCCCGGCGCCTGCTACCGGTCGGATGCGAGATAGGGGTACCAATGGGGCCCCGTATCCGGGCTGTTGCGCTCTTGGCCGTATCGGCTCGATTGGATCAAGTATCGGCAACCGTTGTTGCCGACGAGGTCCCATCGGATATTGCCGATGTGTTGGTATCACGGGACGTCGGGGTACTATGGCATGCCCATGTCGGTGACAATGGATATTGCCAGGCGCAAGTCCCACGTCTTGACAATCAGCGGCGCCGTGATCCCGAGTCGAAGGGCATGCATGACAAATGCATCCAGCATCGGCGCTAATCAATGGATCTTGCTGGATGTGCCGGCCTTGTCGTTGTCGTTGTTGTTGTTGAAGGAGATTCTCTCCGCTGTAAAACCCAGGGCCGTAGTTTTGAAAAGGGTAGTTCCTTCCAACATTACGGTTGGAAGGCCTAGAAAAGGGAACAGGGATTCCTAACTGGGCTCTCCATCCAGTGGGACCGGGAGGCTGGCGAGAGCGTCTAGCGAACATCATTCCACACTCTCATACCAGAAAAAGAAGTATTACAAGAGATGATATCCAGGGCGTTGCGCCCCAGGACATGTGTCCCTAACAATGGTAGACAGACTGTATGGAGATATCGGTTTCGAACACAATCAAGAGCAAATATATGATGAAACATGGGGCCAAGTATAAAGATGATCAACAGGCATCTTCATTCAGAAGATATCTTCGGATATTTATGTCCTTCATGTTGGTGACGCAGCTCTAGGGCCAAAGTACATGTTTGCTCGAGCAGCGTCATATCGAATGCATGCCGCTTGCATGTCGGAGGAGTGTTGGACAATCGAACTCCATTGACCTATTTCGTGGGCGGTTCCCAACAAAATGACCACGGCGGTCAAACGTTAGGGTCCAGCAGCAAACACGGCAGCCCTATGTTGAAGTTTCAGATGACTTCGGAAATAGAAGGGCAGCTGCAGGTGATATAAATGCGAAATAAGACGGTTATTGTTTAGCAATGGATTCACGACAAGAGACAATAAAGCATAGTGAATTTGAGTCGCTCTGCTGATAGCGTACGACGCATCCAGGCTTAATTTGCCAGAACAGACGCCTTGGAATTGCCGTCAATGGGCGCTTCGAGGCATGGGAATCATGGGTTCCCGTCCAAGGGAACGTGCAGCAAAAGATGAAGCTTGAGTTACCGATGGCTGCCGGCAATCGAAGGTTGTCGTCGTCAAGTCACCAGGGCCTGCTGATGACACTGACGAACGAAAAGAAAAAGAAAGGAGTCGTTTAATCAGCAGCCAGAATGGAAGATCCAGAACATGGAATGACATCAACGAAGGAACCGGCCGTCGACGCGCGCGTTAAGGTTCCAAGTTGAGGATGCTCGTCTCCCACTTGACCACTGGTTTGGCTGGTTTGATGTGCGCGGTTGGAAGCAGGTTTGCAGCGTTTACGGACACCAGGGCGGCGTCCAACTCCCACGCACTCTAGGCGCTGAAATTGTGTGGTTGGCAGGTTGGCACAGGAATGGGAAGAATTTATTGCCACGCAACTGCGGTGATTTGTCCAGTGAACCCTTTTTTTTCGCACTGGCAAACCAACCACCAAACTCGATCAAAAGATCTCCCAAGAGGTAAGAGAAACGCCGTCTTCTTCTGCTTTCTTCTCCCGTTTTCTTCGAGACCCCCCGGACTTCTGTCTATCAGCCAGACTCTCCTGCTGCTCTTTTGCTAATCTTTGTCGACTCTTTCAGCTCTTTTTACCCGTTTCCTAGCAACGTGCTCCTTCGAACCTCGCATCCATTTTGCTTCGATCCCTCAGCCGGATTGTATCTCTTGTTTAACCGCCACATATCTAAACCCAGCTCAACCGGTTTCAATACTTTCTCAGCCATTGGCATAGGAGAGTAGATACTTTTTTTATCGCATCATGCCTTCACCACTCCCGTCCACTTTCGCCTCCGCAGCCGCTGGCAACACAGACTCCTCGAGAAAAGAAGGCTTGAGCAGTGGAGAATGGTACGAAAACTCTCCCTTGTTTTTACCGCTGTCTTTCCTTATAGGAAAAACGCGTCTCCTTCTTCTGCTTTACGTGTTTAGACAGAGCAAGCCTACGCTCCACTGCCTTCCATCCATATTAAATTCGTTGTGCTTCTAGGTCTCGAAATCGTCTGAACGGAGCCACGCAAACGTTTCGTCGACCATCTCTCGCGACCAACACATCTCACAGCCGGGAAGGTACGCAGACAATTTCAAGCGCATCCACCACACCTACCGTCCCGGCGTACATCCCTCCTCATCTCAATTCGAGTTACCAGTCTGGAGCGTTCCGTGGCGGTAGTGGAACCGATAGTCGATACTCGAAAGATCAACTACTCAGCTTCTATAAAAACCAGAAGGACTCGAAGGACTGGGGTAGGAATGTAACAGACTATTTCATGGCGGACTGGAACCCCCTGGAAGAGACTTCTACTACTAATGGTGGTTGGGGCAAGCGGGACGATTTCAAAGACAGTCACGCCGGACCTGAAGTGTGCTGGGATCACGACGGGAAAATAGAACCTTTAGCGTTGATGGATATGACTCAGGAAGAAAAAGATGTTTGTTTTCCCCTTAATACATAACACACCACGCGCATTGCTGACATTTGGTTCAGCTATTTTCCACTTCTGTCAACTCACCGCTCAAGCCTCCACCCCAGAGCGCCTCAAAGGACGGTAACGCGCCTGGCGCGTCGATGGGACGTAAGGCGTCGTTTTCTCACTCGCAAGGCCATATGAATTCATTCAACACCTCGTCTCCCGGGGCCGGGCGGCCTGGTCCTCGACGACGTGGTACCGGAGACTCCCTAGCAAATACAATGTCTCCAACTGGAAATTCTCGTTTCTTCCGCGATGAGCCCAACACATCTACGCCACCCCCGTCACTTTTACGCCGAAAGACTGACTTCCGTGACTCCGTCTCCGGCTCGAAATTGGAGGAGAAGGAACAAGACGGTGCAGGTCGCGATACGCCACTAGACATCACTTCTCCTTTTGGGACGCTGAAACGTAGCGCCACCAACCCTCTTGGAACCAGCACCTCTTCACCATGGCCAACCGGCTCACATGGTTCTTCTGCCTTTTCTCCCATGGGTTCGTTTGGAAACTTCTCCCTTGGTCCTATTGCGTCGCCGACTACGGAGAAGAAGACTAGCTTCGGAAGTTTACGCGGTGAAAGTCGCTTTAAGAACTTGCTCTCCAAGAGCAGCTCGGAGGATATTGGTAGTAGTTCAAAAGAGAAACCATATATTCTCGATCGCCTTCCAGAAGCCGAAAATGATAATTCTCCGCAAACACACGCAGATGTTGTACAGAATCGTCCGACACGTAGCGACACCAATCCGTTTGAGGAACCTAGAAGCGGAAGTGCTGCTCTGGGTGGCCAGGATCTGAATCCTCCAAGCACTGGAATTGATCAATTTGGCCTTTCGGCTTTCGGTTTACCATCCGCCACCCATATCCCAAGCCATCTCCATGGCCATGAGCCTATGAGCCCTACCCATACGAACCCATACCAGTCTCCACATGGTGAACGAACCGACGCAGACGAGGTCGCCACGAATGGATCTGATATACAGCATGCACATTTGCCAAGCCTGAGTGAGCTGCGTGAAGATTCCGGTCCTTCAACCTTTGGATCATTCCCTAGAACTGGAACTACAGGCGATATTACGTCTGGTGATCGAAGTCAGACATCAAGTGTAGGTGGAAACCGAAGCTTCTCGGGACTGGGTGGCCTCGGTGGTCTTCCTCCACTTGGTACGTCTGCGGGTTGGCCAACTACTGGTTCAACGGGAACGCCAACTAGGGAGAGATCCGCATTTATGGGTGCATTCAGCGACCCTATTTTTGGTCCAATGTCAGAGCTACAGTCTCCTAGCTTGTCTTCTTTGGGAGCTGGTGGTTTTTTCGGGTCCCATACCAATCTTTCCACCGCTACAAGCTCTCGACCCAGTAAACTGGGCTCTCTTTTCCCTCCTGCGATGCAAGACCAAATGCGGGAACAATCACGGTCTGATATTCCAGGAAGTGAAGGTTCTGCAAGACCACATGGTGGGTTTTTTTCTTTTTGCGATTTCAACTTCGGATCCTCAAACTTCATGCTAACCTTGAGTAGACCCCTTCATGATTTCTGAGAAGCCAAATGCGAACACCTCAGCCGGTGTTTCTGCGTCTCAAACTCCGGTTTCGGCTGTTGGGCCGGGCTCGTTGCCCGTGGGCCAGCCACCAGCAGAAGGTAGTTCCCAGCCGAATCAAGGCTCTGGCCAGTCCAGCAGCACTTCTTCTGCGAATCAACTTCCGGCCGCACAACAGCGCCAAATGGTAATGCCCGATCGCATGCGCTGGATATATCGTGACCACAAAGGCAACACTCAAGGACCATGGTCAGGTCTCGAAATGCATGATTGGTTTAAAGCCGGCTTTTTTACTGCTGAACTTCAAGTTAAGAAACTTGAAGACGCCGAGTACGAACCATTAGGTCAGCTTGTCCGACGCATCGGCAATTCTCGAGAGCCTTTCCTAGTCCCCCAGATCGGAGTTCCTCACGGCCCTCCAGCTACCCAGGCTCCCTGGACCGCCACTTCACAAACCGGAGTTGTCCAGCCGCCATTTGCTAATAGCTTCCCCAGTTTCGGTACAACCTTGACGGCTGAACAGCAGAATGCCCTGGAACGAAGGAAACAAGAAGAACAATACATGATGGCTCGCCAAAAGGAGCATTTAGCGCAACAGCAAGCGCTGCTAAAACAAATGCAATTCCAAAGTAATACTCATGGGATCCATCCGCAGTTGCAACACCATTCTAGTGCTCACAGCCTTCAGAGCCAGCCGAGCTATGGCAGTATTGCTTCACCGTCTACATACCAGCCTCCTCCTTTGCAAGCACCAATTCAGCCACCGCAACCACTTCCTGGATACTTTGATCCGCAGATTAGACCAGCTGCCATGCCAAATGTTGCACCACAGGTGCCCATTCAAGAGCCCATTGGAACTCAAGACCAGTTGTCTACATTACTTGACCGTTTGAATATCAACCGCACCACTCAGTATCCTTTCGGCAGCGGACCGTCTTTTGCAGCAAGGCAGCTTGAAGCTACTGTGAACCCAGAAGCGGTGGCTACGATGCTACAGGACCGAACTCAGCTTCAGCAAGAACAGGACCAATTCAATAAGGCGCAAACGGATTCAATTTTTGACCAGCAGGCTCGGGAGGAACGACTGCGTCAATTTCATGCACTTAGAGGGACTGATGAAGAGACAACGGCTCGCAAAGCCGAGGGACTTCCAACCCATCCACCCGCTCCTGCCATGGATAGCCTTGGACACGAAGAGGAGGTAGTGTCGATGCTGAACGCTCAAATTCAGCAGCAAAATCTCCCCAGTAACAAAGAGGCCCCACTTTCTCTTACACAACAGGTGCAAAATGCCGCGACAGCTCAAAGGCTGCAACAACAGGCTCAAGCACCTCCTATTCAGCAGGAATCCCCTTGGCACAAGATTGATAACGGAATGCCGCAGCCTTTCCCTCCGCCACCATCTCAGTCACCTCTTCCAGCTCCAGCAGCACAGAGGAAACAGAATATTGCTGATACCTTAGCTGCAGGATCTCGGTCGCAAAACCAAACCCCCGCTGCGGAGGTTCAAACCACATCTATTGCTCCTTGGGCAACACAAGCCACTGAGGTGCCGAAGGGACCGTCACTGAAGGAAATACAAGAAGCTGAAGCACGTAAGGCTGCTAAACTGGAAGAAGCTGCTGCTGCCGCTCGTCGTGCGCTAGCGGAACAAGAGCGAGCCAACCAGCCGCCGCCTGCTGCGCCTGGACTTCCTTCGACAGCTAACTGGGCGAGTACTGGATCTCCCGCTACTCCAACCCCAAATGGTTCTGTTTGGACAAAGCCGTTGGCTGGTAAACCTTCAACCCCAACGACAACTGCACCGAAGAAGACCCTAGCACAAATCCAGAAAGAAGAGGAGGCTCGTAAGCAACGCCTTGCTGCGGCTACTGTACAACAAGCCAATGCCATAAACATTGCTACCACCTCCGCGGGTAAGCGCTATGCAGACCTTGCCAGTAAGATTGCCCCAGCGAATACGGCTTCGCCTGGCGGCGCGTGGACGACAGTCGGCGCTGGTGGAAAACCAAAAGCACCGGTTGCCCCGCCCACACCTACACGGACAGTTTCGAGCACCGCACCGGTTGCCGCTACTACCAAACCGAGACCTGTAGCTATCACGCGGTCAGCCACTATTGCAACCCCTACCAATCCAAATAAGGCGACTGAGGAATTGTCCAAATGGGCAAAGCTAGCGTTGGGCAAGGGACTCAACAGCGCTATTAATGGTAAGTACATGCTCTAACGCTAATTTGATATGATCTTCTTTTATCCGCCTACTGACTGTTGACTATAGTTGATGATTTTGTTCAACAGCTACTCCTTCTTCCACCGGAGACTGAAATTATCTCGGATTCTGTCTATGCCAATTCCCAGACTCTCGATGGTCGCCGATTCGCCGAAGAATTTATTCGCCGTCGCAAGCTTGCCGACAAGGGAATCGTTGATCCAATCCCGACCACGGGCGGAAATATGTTTGGTGCCAGTATATCTGACTCGAAGGGCTCTTCTGACGGATGGAATGAGGTCGCAAAAAAGGGATCAGCCAACGCCAATCGTGATGATGGAAATACGCCTTTCAAGGTCGTCTCTAAGAAGAAGGGAAAGCGGTGAATGCACGCGAGTGAAGTTTTTCTTTTCTTTTTTTGGCTGTGTTAGGTCCTGCATATTGAAGCATTGACAGCAATCAGCGATTCCATGTGGCATGTCTGTCGTCTTTTGGCCGTCGCATCTCTTTGTAAGAATAATTCTACGTCAGCTTTTGTTTTTTGTTTTTGTTTTTGTTTGATGATGCGTGTTGCGATCGATTGACTTTATGTCACCACCTCTTCAACCCTCCATACAAGAAGGGAAACAAAAACAACTACCCGCTGGATTGACAATATGTCACTATGATGGCTACACTTATCGCCTAATGTATTGTATGCGACAATGTCTTCCATGCTCTCTCGCCAACCGCACTTGGTATATGTTGACAGCAACTGTGCCTGTGTGCCGCTTCTTGTCTCGATAACTCACTCTGCCTATCTGGAGCTTCGTCTTCACTAGAGAATTCAAAAAGTCCAATCGTTCTACACGCTTCAAGCTGGCGATGGAAGATATGGATTGGCTCCCCATTTCCGACTTGATCGGATCAACATCTCATGGAACCTCCGAGCCCAGCCGTCGCCAAGCCAGCGCCATCCGATAAGCTCACGCCCTAACACATCGAAGAGTCAGAGACCGAATCATCAGATAATCGGGTTCGTTGAGTAGTACTTAGGTTATGAGGGGAGAGAGCGCAAGAGAGATACCATCGACAAGTATCCTCAATTGTCATCGACATCATTTTCTAAACTACGGTTGATTAAATACCTTAAGCTCAGAGTCGGTGTATACTAAGTCATTGAGAAGATAAAAAGAATATAAAACCAGAGTACATACAATTGAAAGAACTCGAAGCGAAAAATGGGTTCGGTGTCTACTTCATCACCAGCTTCCGACATGATAGTTCCCTTTGGGCCTGCGATGCGGAAACTATTCCCGCTGGACCCGAAGTGGACGAACTTGAATCACGGTATGAACAATATCTACATATCCATTTTGTTCTTTATTATGGACCATATGCGGGCTCCCTCTCTCTGTCTGCGTCCTTTTTCTGTTTTCAATCTATGCGACAGTTACTGGGACAAATTCCCCTAATTACATAGTCAGGCTCTTTCGGAACCTTCCCCGCTGCCGTTCTCCAGGAGCGACAAAAATTCCTGGCCGAGTTGGACAGCATACCCGACACGTTTATTCGTTATTCCTCCCCGGAATATATCGACATCTCTCGTGCCGCAGCCGCGAAGTACCTGAACGTCCCGACTAACGAGGTTGTGTACGTTAAAAATGCCACCACGGGGGTGAACGTCGTCCTGCGAAACTTGGTATATAAGCCAGGCGATGTCATTGTATATTTTTCCTGCATATATGGTGCGTGCGAAAAGACCATTGCACATTTGGCTGAGACAACGCCTCTGCGGGCGAGGAAGGTCATGCTGGACTTTCCATGTACCCATGAGGATATTGTGCAGAGGTTCAAGAATGTCGTGCAGAAGGCGAAGGCAGATGATTTGAATGTGAAGATTGCGCTGTTCGATACTATCGTTAGCCAGCCGGGCGTGCGATTACCCTTTGAGAAATTGGTAGAGATATGCCGGGAAGAGGGGATCCTCTCGTGTATCGATGGTGCTCATGGTATCGGGCATATTCCACTTGACCTGGCAAAGTTGGACGCAGACTTCTTTGTGAGCAATTGCCACAAGTAAGGCTCACCTACCCTGCTAATCTTCCCAAAATCCACCGTATATATACGCATTCTAACAATTCTCCACCATAGATGGCTCTACGTTCCTCGCAGCAGCGCCGTCTTCCACGTCCCCGTGAGAAACCAACACCTCATCCGCTCCAGCTTCCCCACGTCCTGGGGCTTCGAACCCATACCCGACATTCTCTCCCACGCCGTCTCCCGCCCCTCACAACCTGTGCCCTTCTCCAAAGTCCTACCACCAAGCAGTCCTAAATCCGCTTTCGAAATACTCTTCGAATACGTCGCCACAAACGATGACACCCCTTATTTCTGCACCCCAGCTGCCCTGAAATTCCGCCAAGAAGTCTGCGGCGGAGAAGCTCGTATCATGGAATATTGTGAAAATCTGGCCTTTGAAGCGGGGAATCTCGTGGCTAAAATCCTCGGTACGGAAGTTCTTTGCGAACCCGGTGCTGAAGCTCAGTCCACCCGGGGCGCGAGCCAGATACGTCGTTGTGCACTGGTCAATGTCCGGCTTCCTATTGGAGTGGATGATGGCACTGGTGTGCATGCTAAGAAGGACGGGTCGTATCCTGTCGTCAAGCTCTCTTCTGTCGACCCGCTCGCGCGATGGATTGAGAAGGAACTTACGTACAAGCATAACACGATGGTACCTACGTTCAGGCTAGGTGCCTGGATGTGGATTCGGTTGAGTGCCCAAATATATCTTGAACTAGATGATTTCGAGTGGTTGGGTAATGTTATAAAGAGGATCTGCGAGAGAATTGGGAAAGGAGAAGGGCCAGGTGGGCTAGAGGTTGATCTACAGACTCTGGAAATTAAGTAGATGACTTAATGTATATTGTGACATCTATTGGAAGGCCTTAATAGTGCGGATGACCTGTTATGGGGTACAAATTTAGCACAGCCGAATGTTGATGTTCACAGAAGAGTGCCATGTAAATCGGATTGAACCGAATCCTATTTCCTCAACCTTGTACGCCAATTACAAGCCAGATATTCACTATCCGGTGTGCCCTCAATTAAAAAAAGTAAGTCATGCTACCGTAAAAAGAGCTTTTTAACCAAGAAAAGACATCGCTCAAAATGCTGCATGGAACAAAGAAAGAAGAAAAAGAAAAATTAAGCGTTTGGAATCTCGAATTTGGGATTGCGCTTTATTAGCTTCCACTACTGCCCCCACCGCCGAAATGATTCCTCATCCACCCCGTGAATCGATTATTCCCGCCACTACTCGAAGGTCTTTGTTGGTCGATGTGGAGCCTGCTGGACGTGCTATTTGGCCTTGGTGAGCTATCAGCAACGATAAATGGGTTTATTCTCGTGCCTGCGCCAGGTAACGAAGACGATGACCCTGATGCACTAGAGTTTTGAGATCGCTGATTCCGGCCATGAGATTCCATTATCCCTCTGCGACAATGGGGGCATGTATCATGCTCAATGAGCCACGCTGAAATGCAATTTTCATGAAACCAGTGTTTGCATGGTAATTCGGTGACTTCTTCTTGTATTTCCACAGAATCCATGCATATGGAACATTCAGCTTTACCTTCGCTACCCAACATCGTCTTATCAACTTGCTTCTTCGGTAGGGCTCGAATGGCTTCCTCCGATGCGGGACCAGGGGCATTGCCGTTGGAGGTTTGGTCTATCAGTTCCGAGATAACACGGTCAAGTTCCTCCTGGGAATAAACAGCGTCACCATGGCGACCTAACCCCATCATGATCTGTGCCACCATCTCTAGCGGGTTCGGTGAAACGAGAGGGACACCGCCTATTCTACCAGATGGGTCGCGCGGTCGAGCACTGCGTTCCATGAGACCATGTTGGAGGACTCTCATTATACTACGAAACCCGTAAGGTTAAACTCGAATACGCGACACAGGGCATACTGGGAAAACTTACTCGTCTAGGCTCGCAACTGGTTGGACATGTTCTTCATTCTGATTCTGCTGCCGCTCAAAGCCGCTTCTGTCTCCTGGGGGTTCATGCCCAGAAGGCGTTTGCCCCTGATTCCCGGAGGCAACTATTCCCTGGAAAACAGCGCTGAGGTTTGCAAAAAGAGGCGTTAATGGGTCTGTTGGCCGCATGCCTTCAGAAGGCTGGCGCTCGAAGGGCATCGCCCTGGTTGGAGATCTGAATGTAGTGCTCGTGTACGTAATTCTACCATCTCTGGAGCGGTACTGGTGCCGGGTGACATTTTCACCTACATATTCGTCGAACCCATAATTTACCCCGTATTGTTCATGCATCGGTTCCGGTTCTGGTGGGGGCGAAAGGGTCTCTGCGTAGAAAGGCTGTTCTTCGTCTGACTTCTAAACTGTTAGAATCTCTAGAATCACACAATCCATGATTTAGAGAAAGCACTTACAATAAACTCCACAAACTCAGAACCACAATGAGGGCACGCTAATCCATGCTCGCTCCTTGGCCATCTCTCTGCACACTCATGGCAATAGATCACGTTCTCGTTGATCCGGTCATCCATGGTAGCGAGAGCAAGCCGGGAAAAAAAGTTGGGGTAGGGATTTAGAAGCAAAAAGTAAATCGTTTAATTATCGACGTAATGGTGTTCGAGGCCGGGCATCCAGTAAGTGAACGTGGTGTCACAGAACTGGAGGATAAAGAGGAGCAGGTGGCATGTAATTTGTATGTAGCCTCGCACAAAGTTGATGAAAGAGCGTAAATTTGATGTAATAACAGGAGCTGTATAAGTTAAAAAAATTCACTGCGAGTGTCTATCCCGGAATATGAAGCACAAAGGGCGGTGTCCGAGAGGTTCGAAGGTGCTTGCTTTAATCTAGACGATTGGGATTCGTAGGGTCAACAATCGATGACAGAGAAGAGAAGCTTTACAGAATCCAGCGCGGATGACTTGCGATAAAGTCTTGAGATATACATGCAAGGCTCACAGGGGCTGGGTCATCGGCGTGCGTCGCAGCGTTGAGATCTCAGCACGGCTGGTCAGTTGGTCAGTTGCTGCGCTACAAAAAAGTCACGATCGTCGATTCCCGCATGACGTTGATGGTGCCGCGGCTTATCTAATCGCGGCTGATGTAAGCGATGGAATGTTCGGTGTGGCGCTACTACGGGTCACGTGCATTAGTGGCTTGGGCAGCTACGGAAACCAGACTGAAACCAGCAAGCAAACAGCCCAACAGTGAGTTTATCAAACAAACATGCAGGAAGCGGGCCCAAGAGTCTCCCAACAAAAGGGCATGCGCATTAGCATATAGACGCAGACAGAAAGAAAAGTATGTGTTCAAACACGCAGCAAACCATAGGAGGTAATCGTGCCCAAACAAAGAACCAACAAGGAAAGATGCATCTGAAAACGCCGTTCAAATGCCACTTGACTTCTTAACCAGTGCAAAATAGGACAGGCCGTGGTACACGTACACACACAGTGGCTCCTCAACGTCTCTTTGCTCCCTTCATAATAAGTCCGCCCACCAGACCCGCGGCAAGAGCCACACCGCCCAGGATCGCAACGCCCACTAATCCCTCTTTCGCAACCTTATCGTCGATCAAGGATCGTAAACTTGCGGCTTGCAGGTTCTGAGGTTCGTGGTCAAGGAGGAGATCATTGTATCTTCGTGCCTCGCCGTAGTTGCCGAGCTTATAGTTACCCAGAGCAAGATAGTACAGACATTCACGTCTTCGCTCGGGAGCCGTTCGAAATATCTCCGAAAGTAATCGAACGCCTTCCTGTTGTTCCGGACGGGCGTTGGATTTGATTAAGCCCTATTGGAGCAGTACTATCAGTTATGTAAATCGAAGGCGCACAGAACTAGAAGGGATGATGCAGGGAGTACCCAGGCGTAATTGAATTTCGTTTGTACTCCGACATACTCGCCCTCCTTCTCATACTGTGCTCGTAGAACTTGGAGCTCGGCGGGTTTCAGCGGGCTATGTGATGTTAGCATCCAGAGGTAATCACTCAACTTTGGTCTTTTTAAAGTGGCTTTGCAAGCGGCGTATCTTGGGATCCTTATGAGTGTTGCGGACTTCATACCTCTCTGCATCCGCCGCATCTATGAAGCAGGTCAGCGTCCGCTGTAGAGCTAAACTGCCTTGGGAGAGCTGGGAGGCTTAAACGTACATGGGAGTTGTGAGCCCATGGGCGGTCAACCTTGTCAGTGTTTCAAGTGCGTCGATAATGCCGATGGACAAATAAACGGCCTTGAAGCAGCTTGAGATTGTCGGTCAATTTGCAGCGATAGGAGAGACAAAGTGGTTGTTGTGGCGGTGCAGGTCATAGCAGCCTAACCTGCGCTTTCCCCGATTCGGCCAAACCACAACACCCTTATCGCTGCTGATCTCATCAACAAAGTCGTTTCGGCGAATTCATTTCCTCGCCGCGAAGGCGTTCATTGACACGAAACTGGATCGAGTAACTGGATTGTGCAGTGTGATACCGGGCCTCTTAAAAAAGTATCTCTCTTCAACTTGCTAAAATGCTTTTGGAAGAAGACCCAGCAACGGTAGGATTCCCGGCCCATTCCCTCATTGAGTAAACCTCTCTAACTCAGCTATAGCTTATCCACCACACTGTTACGAACTTCAACATCCAGCCTGATAAACAAACGGTTACCCGCATTAACGACTCCCTCACCTCTCTCCAGCAGTCCCGCGATCTTCGCCTCCGCGACGCCGAGATCTCACTCCGCAAACTAGCGCGAAGCCTCAACACGCTCACAGCCCAACACAATGAGACCGTCACATCCCATGATCCCGCGCGTCATGCTGCCTCAATAGTAGAGCTAGACACAAAGAAATTTAGAATTGCAAAAGCAGCTTCCGAGCTAGAGATTGAGAGCGAGAGACTTGAGGCTGAGCTCGAGGCTTTGAAGGCTAGATTAGCGGAGTTGGATGCTCAGGGATTAGAAGGGGACGAGCAGGTTAGAAGGGAACGGGAAGCAGATGATGCGACAATGTGAGTGATCATGCTTACTCTGGACACCTGGCTGAGGGATGCTAACTTTGTACAGATTACGATTGAAAATATACCGCTCGCTGGGTATCGATGTTGAGGCTGACGAATCTGGAATATATACGAAAGCCATTACTCGCAATAGTCGAAAAGGAGACGTCCATGTGGTGAATATAGACCCCAAGTTCTCACGGTTCTTTTATGCAAATTACTTCTGGCAAACTATGCAGGGATGATTTGGAAACGGCGCGACAGGTGGCTCTATTTTGGAATCAGGCGGAGTTCAAAGGCGTTTTTGGGACACCAGTACCGGCCATTCGTTGCCCATAACGTGGCATTGGTTTTCATGGCACTTGAATACATGACTCCCTTTTCGTTCAGATATATTTGAAATTAGCAAAATGTCATCCATCCGTATCCAAGAGGTATATTTGTCTAACACAGCCAATCGTTTTTTGTTCACCTTGATAGTACAAACGCCGAGAATTTATCTCATATCATACAAAAAGACTTCACTTTCTCTTCTTGCCCCCACCTCCATCTCCGCTCTCGTTCTTTCGTTTCTTGCCTTCTCGGCTCCAGAACTCACCCTTTTCTCTCTTCTCCCTCGCTGCTTTCTTCTCCAAATTATCCGCCATCTTGGCACGATATACCTTTCTTCGTTCCTCTTGCGCCACTTGTCTCTTTGCAATCTTCTCATTCCGCATGGTAGTCAACTTTTGCAACAAATCTCGAGCTCTCTTCTCCTCACCACCAAGAACCACAGCTCGTTTCTGTATGTACGTCTCCTGCTTGCGGGGCCGCATTTGTACAATTTGCGATTTGAATGGTAAGTCTGCAGCAAGCTGTCTTGGGACGCGGAGAGGGTTAAAATGCCTGGTCGGCCGATCAATTGGGCGGTATGCAGAATCCTTTTGGAGGGGAGTGGGGATGCCCTGATCGCGTCGTACTTCGCCGGTTAAACGCATGCTCCTCCAACCTCCCTTGCCCTCCTCGGTTTCAACATCGAGGAGGTTAGTGACTGGGTTATAGAATCGAGTCGGCTTGATCGGGTACCAAGTACGTAAGAACACGATATCACTCATGAGGATTTTATCTTCAAACGTGGCACGGAAATGGCCTTCAGGCTTGCTCAGAGCACGTTTAATCTGCCCACGAACTCCAGACACTGTGCGTATCGCTGCACCTTCAAACTTGGCAATTTCAAGCGCTGAATTAAACATGTCCTTGATAAACGCGGTGTTCCGGAAAATCTTATACGGATAACCAGTCAGTTTCAGTTTCTTCACAATCTCACACCCTTCGTCGACACTTAATACGACTCCAGTTGCCGCTATTCTAAACCCTGGATTTTTGTTCGAGAACGACTGTACGCAGCAGAAGCCAGTATTAGGTGCAACCAGAGGACCGTAGAATGTTCCAAAACAATGCATGTGTTCTGGAGTATACTTCAGCATTCTGTTTCGCGTTCGAGAATCAGAAATGCTGTAGATAGGGAGGGCCTGGAATCGTCGCCATCCCAGCGAGAAGATTAGCGGATCATTAGTCTTGAGGATTTTCTTGTGCCACCTGTGCCTCTTAATCCTGGCTTGCACAAATCCAAATCGCTCCTCTGTCGGCGCCAACCCACCTATGATGACAGGGAAGCGTGGATTGAAACCCGTGGAAAATTCGCATGGAGTATTCTCCAGCACAACTCGTGCATACGTCCCTGCTTTATATCCTTCAGCTCTGGCTCTAGATAGCGCATCCAAGTTATCAAATTCCGCTCTGTTTATGTCAAGCTGCTTTTGAAGTGCTGCTTTCTGCGCATCATACCACTCGTCTTCGCCAAACTGTTCCTCATCTCCAGCTGCACGTGTTCCATCTTTTGCATTCGCAAACCCTTCTCGATCTTCTTCCTCAAACCGTAGCTTAAGCTCTTCTTTTCTTCGTGCATTCTTCGCACGTTCCGCTTCGAGGTCTTCGACTTCGTTTTCATTCTTATCGTCCTCTTCGTCCTCTTCACTCTCCTGTTCCCCTGTCACGACTTCGCCAGTCTCAAGGTCTTCGAAGGCACCATCTCCTTCGGAATCACTGCCATCGTCTTCATCTTCCTCAGAATTCTCTTCATCATCCCACGCGTGCTCCGAGAACTTGATGCTGGCAAATCGATACCGTAGCAACTCTAGATTTTCCTCGTCTTGCCATTTCTTTTCAAGTTCTTCATAATCAAAATTTGGAATCGTGCGGTCGTCAAGCTCCTGCTTTTCCACGTTTGTCTTTTTGAAAAAGTCATCACCTTCTTCAATGTACTCTTCATCAGATGCAGGCGAGTCTTCTCCACGCCATCTCCTTGCCACATCTTCCGCAGGCACTGAGTCGTCATACAGCATACGAGTGAGTTCAGCAATTCGATACGCCGGCTTTTTAAATAATTCTTTCGCATGAGCCACTAGATTTTCTTTCCAGTGTAGAGTTCCATCGTCATCTTCATAATCGCTTGGAGCACTTTCTAGCTCTTGGTCATCAATAGACGATATGGAGCCAAGATCTGAATCGCTATCGGCAAAAGTTATATCACCGGCCTCATGCCGAACCGTATCTTCTTGTTGTTTCTTGAACCGTGCGTCATAATCTGGTGGCGCCGCCACGTCGTCGTCAAACTCTTCGTCCTCCTCTTCCTCTTCTCCTTCCGTACTTTCAAAGCCTTCGTCTTCGTCATCTATGTTATGTTCATTCTCTTCACCGTCCATAAATCGGGCTTTTCTTTTTTCTTTTCTCCCTACTTCGCCACCTCCAGCATCCATAAGGGTATCCCCATCTCTAAAAAGCCTCACGCCAGCAACAGTCTCGCCAAGCAGCTTTCGTTCACCCTGCAAGCCTATGACCAATTGTTCTCCCAGCCCTCGTTCTTCATCCTCATCGCATTCATCTCTGTTGAACGTAGAGGTTTTGACATCAATATAGACAGCATCTTTATCGACTAATACACCACCAACATCCGACATTGGTGCAAAGAGTAACTTCTGCTTTTCTCCCAACCTCTTACGGTTGGATTTTCCAGCTGCCTTCGCCATCGCTTGGTCCATGTACGGGGTTGGGCAAGGATCCGGTAGCGATTCAATTGAAGAGACACTGAGATCTCCCACTCCCGGAACATGCACTCTGGCGCCAACTGCCGGAAAGTTCGTACCACGTAGATATCCATAAAGCGCAACAGTTCTGTCACATTTTGGGTTCTCTTCGATCGCAGTGGGCGGAGTTATATCTAAAAATCTATCGACTAAGCAGTATGGATGCGAATTTCTCCAAATCAGAGGGCGAGGGTTTTTCATAACGGATAAAAATCTGGACAAATTATGTATTTCGCGGTCCGGATATCGCCCATTGATAACGCCGGACAAATAGAAGAGTTTCGCCCCTTGGTATAGTTCGCTCCAAAACCGATGCTTTAATCTCTTTTTCGCCTGCCTAAGTGTGCTTATTTTTTTAAAAAGATCCAAATGGGTAAGGATCCCAAAAACATTACCCGGCATTCCACTGGCCGAAAGCGCGTTAAGGAACTCCATTGTCTCCATTTCGAAACCATAATTACCATCGATCATAAGCAGTACAATATCTGCAATTTTTGCAACGTCAATCATGCTCGCTAGCGAATCGGAGGGGCATTCTAGAAATGTGAGTCTCCTTCGTTTCGATGTTACAACTGTAAGCGGCCCAGTAGGGGAGCTAAGTGACTGCTTTGAATATCGTTTGATTAAGGATTTGATAAGCGTCGTTTTTCCGACCTATAATCCAACAAGGTCGAAAGTTAGTTCCCAATAGCAATTGTCTAAAACGGATCATTGACAACGTACACCAGGCGGCCCGACAACCGCGACAACAATAGGCGGCGCCTCCTCGGGAAGGCGGTCCACGAGGGGAACATGCAGTCTCTTTTCCTTGACCTACAAACCAATGTGCCTGTGAGCATTTTGTTTTGGAATTATAGGGCTATGTAGGAGATAAACGGGATAGAACGCACATCATGAGCTCTAGCAGCTTGCCTTTGAGAACGACCGGGGCGCGAAACTGCAAAGGCTTTCACATTTGGACCTAGCATAGACTCGGGGTTAGAATCGTCGCATTGCGCCAGTATCTCATACGTACCACTCTTGTCCTTTGATTTTTTTCCTTTATCTTTTGACTTTCTGTGGGGTTTATTGGCCTGATCCTCCATCCTGAATCGACCTTCTTGCACAGCATAGAGACGCGGAAAAGCTGCCGTTTGCGTCGCCTGCAGTCAGTCCGGTCCATCAGTCTCCAAAAATTGTTTCTGCGGGAAGGGGTTTAGCTTGGATGACTAAGCCAGCTTAAGATGGCGGGACCCTAGCAGCAAGCCCTAAATAACCTAATTGGGAAAGGTATCACGTCTACCTCAACGACGGCTCCTTGAGACCAGAACATGGCTGATGGGAATTCAGAGACTTTGTCGGCAATTCCGCTAGGCCAGATTACGTTGCGGCACAACCGCAGGACTGGGTCGAAACTCCTCCGTCAATGAGCGAACCTTGCAAACCCCTCTGAGAGGGAGCGAAATCACTCTTGAGAAGCTGTAGATGACCTGTTCAAATGACACCTCAGGTTGTATTCGAGGTCAGAAAAGCGGAGTTGACTGTTGAATCAAGATCGTCCTACAGTACGACGGGATAGGTTGTCCTTCGTCTGCTGCAGATCAGCCGACTCAAATTAATAATCCTATCCCGTATCAGGTACCACATTATTAATTTCGTTGCGGGGTTTGGGGGATCATATTAGGAGAACGTAGGAGGAAACTAGGGTTTATATATATTCTACGGATACTCCATTTGGTAAGTCGGTCAAGGCTAAATCTAACCCATAGAAATTGTATAGGGCTCCTACAAACGGTCAATGTGAGTAACACGCCTGGCCACCCATCAGCGTTCACGGTGCTCAGAAGCTTTAATCAACTTAGACAAAGAGACAATGGCTCCAATTCGACCATCTCCAGCTTACGATGCTCCGGCGGACTCACCAGTTCATGCCGACAAGGCATTTTATACTCGCATAGCCGAAACAGCCGATGTCCCCGATGGGCGGGTCCTTGAATATTCTGCCACTATACGCCCGCGTGCGGGACATGCTTGGAAGGTTCGTGCAGGACAGGTTTGCAGGATTACGACTCCCGAGGGTCCTCAAGTCGGCGATTTTAATATCTGGAATCTCCATAACCCCCGGGAACGGTTCTGGGCAACACGCACCCGCCAGATCCATCAAAGCCATGTTTCTGTATTTGATCGCCTATGGTCCTGCCTACCATTTATGCGGTCTCTTCTAACTATCACGGCCGACTCGCAGGCAAACTATGGAGTAGATGAGTTTGGCGGTAGAGTTCACGATTGCCTAGGCACTCGATGCGACCCATACATCAATCTGCTGATGGGTGGTGAGAGCGACGACTTCCATTGCCATTCGAATCTCACACGTGCGGTAGCACCCTATGGGCTTACAGAATATGATGTCCACGATGTGATCAATGTGTTTCAGGTGACCAAGCTAGATGAAAATGGAAGATATTGCATGGGAGCTTCACCTGCAAAGAAGGGCGATTATTTCGAATTTTTCGCGGAAATTGATTTGCTCTGTGCGCTGTCGACATGTCCTGGAGGAGATTTGTCCCACTGGGGGTGGCATGGAAGTGGTGAGATGCGTGATACCACTCGACCACTGGGGGTGGAGGTCTACAACTTGACAGATTCAAAAATACTGGAGGACTGGAAATCCCCTGAACCATCACAATATAAGGGATTGCACGGCATCAGGATGCCAGCTCGAAAATCAGATTCAAATGTAGTAGGGCTGTGAATAGTCCCAATAGCACTAGGATTGAGAGGCTGGAGATCCCAATCATAACTATAGCTATATGGGCTACTTGCCAAGAAGTTTATACTCTCTTTTTTATCTCCATTGATGGAAGCACCTAGGATTGAATTCACAACTAAATGATTAGGTAGATTCTAAGATAGCAGTTTATGGTGCAGGGCTATACAGCTGTTCCCCGTCCTTTTTGAAGCTCTCAACGACCTTCTGTCCACCCTCCTTGCTTACCAACCACTTCGCAAATTCCTTTGCTATATCTCCATTCTCTGCACGAGTGCCGATCAACAAACGGGCAGGATTCAGCAGTGGGTCATCAACGTTGTCACTCCCTTTCTTATAAATGACCATTTGGTCGCGAAGGCCACGGGGAATGGATAGGTATGTACCGAAGTCGGTTATGGTATATTCCTTCAGCTGGATAGCTGCGGTCAGGGCTTGGATGGGAAAAGCGATATATTGATGGTACCAGGTAGAGTAAGCAGTTGCCCAAGGGACCTACATATGTTATATATTAGTCCGACATGTATGTATGTACACATTTGTGCATAAAAAAAACAGCGATGCATAATTCATTTCTCACCTGTCCAATGCTAATCCAAAGCGACGCCTCCTTGATATTCGTAGCAGACTTGTCATAACGAGTGAGAAATCGCACTGGCAACTCACTCTCTCCGGCTTCCGCCGCAGCATACATGGTAGAGAGCATATTGACGACATCGCTACTCTTGGAAAGATTTGCTGGGTTCGACGGCGGTCCGATGAGCATGAAGTGGTCCCGGAAAGCATAGTAAGCCGGAAACTGGCTGATCCCTTGCTCGATTGAGATATTCTCGGCCACGGGGCTGTAAGTGATGCCGACGTCGACGATGCCTGCTTTGAGATAGTTGATCGTCACGGTGGTGTCGCTCTTATACCAAGCAACTTTGAATGGAGCCGATCCGCTGTCGACTTTGGATTTGATGAATGTATCCGCAAGCGCTAAGCCAGGGATGTTAGGAATATTATTCCACTCTGAGAATGGAGAGTTAGGGGGAAATACCCTTAACCAGGCCGCTCTGTCCTGCTCCTCCGTTACCAATCTTCAGTTGTATTGAAGAGTTCTTGGAACTCTGTCCTCCATCGTAGACAGCTTCTGGGTCAACGGCGATGATGGCCGCAACAAATTGGAAAGTGAATAGAAACAGAACTTTGGTAAGATGCATGGCTGCCGCTTCTCGGACTATTGTTTTTTTTCCCGGTGGGTGCTCAAACCCTGCGTTTCAGGAATTTCCCAAGCGGTTGGGCGACATCTTCAAGTCTTTTATATCCATGATTGATCAGCTCCGATCCTCCTTTGACAAGCACTTAGCTTTCATGGCTGGCTGGGAATTGTTGAGTTGGCGTTGACAACGTTGCCAGAAATGCAAAAAGCCAGGGTGCACATGGGCCTAATCTGGTCTTTAGATTGAGTTAAACAGCGATACGGAGTAGATCGATCAAACTATTAATCGGATTAGCACCAACACCGGGAGATCATCAGGAGAGTAGCCGTATCCGGAAGATATAGCTTTTTTGTATGTTTGCTTTTTGTAGCGGCCCAATCGATAAATGTTGCGTGTAACAGTGGCGTTGGGATAGAGAATGAATGAGAATTAAGGTGGATATTGCTTTTAGTTGATTAAATCTCTGAGAGGAGATTCGATGGCAGTTAAAGGGACAAAACATATGATCTCCTTTGGGTCATTAGACAACTTGTTCGTAAAGAGAATAACTAGTTATGCATACAATCGAAAGCTCCCTGTGGCCCAGCAAATTGCTTCACAATTTTAAAGCGTGCCGGATCAAGAATTACTTGAATTTAGGAGTCGCGCAACAAGACCAGCGGCCCTTTCGAACGCCTTTGGCTCATCGGAATCATAATGACCTTCCCCGAGAGCTTCGCTAGATGCAACTAGTCGAAAAATCAATGCCCTCACGAGCATCTGCAATCGGAACGTGTCGGTTCCTAGCAAATGAACCAATTGCTCACCTTCGCCATGCCAAATCAAACCATCAGCGATAACAATTGCTTCGCTGTACTCAACAGACCGCCAGTACAGCGACAGGTCAATGATAGTTGGTGCCTCATTTGGATCTGATTCCCGAAAGAGAACATTGTGCGTCAAGTCACCATGGATAAGCTGGCATTTGACATTCTCAGAAGCAATAGGCTTTCGAAGCAACAACAACCGTTGAAAAGGACGTAAAAACTCTGGCGTGGCTTGGAAGTCTTCTGTTGTTGCTCCATCGGACCAGGCGACCCGGTCGCCCTTAGCCCATCTATGGGTCCTGGCTGCAATGAAATCTGGTGGTTCCTGCATAAGCGTCGCTAAATCTTCATGAAACGCTCGGCCCGCGTGCACGATACGATCCCACCGACCCGCGGGTATGTTGGGGTCGTTGCAATCGGGTATTAGTTTCGCAGCACTCCAGCCATCGACGACAAATTTGTAACCCTTACCATCAGCAGCGGCGACAGGGATGGGCTCGGCAAGTTGGTATCCAGAGATTGTCTTGCTCTTGAGCAGGGCGTGCTGGAGGTTGCTAACATATTCGGCTTCTAATCCATCGGCGGGTTTTAAAACGGCGCTACCAACTTGGTAGCTTTGCCCTTGGCCGCCTGGCAACTGCTGGGGCTTGTCGTGCAGGTTGAAAGCCGCTAGGACATGGGGAGAAGGGCAAGATGAGTCCATGCTTTTGAGTTTTAGTATGGGTTTGGCTGCAAAGGAACGGAACAACGAAGCTTGAGTTTGGGCTCGACCACGGCTGGGTGATCCGTTTTCTTAGCGATGTCCAAGGCGAAGGCGAAGAGAATAGTTAACTAATCATCCTTGTAGTTTAGAGTCTTCCCTCAAGTCACTGAACTGCGCGGTAGAGTCCCCAAGCTTGACAAAAAAATTTGTTGGTACAAAAGTTGTCAAAGTAAATCGCAGTGTCCTATATCCTATATGTCTGAATGCGCTGTACCTAGTAACTATGTATGTAACTATGAAGTTATTCCCTACACATAACCCTGATCGATCAGATTGAGGTATAATCTACCCCGAGAATCAACTTTGGTGCCCAGTGCCACTAAAAGGCAGCACAGAGCCAGCCGGCATTCATTTCCCAGCTTCCTTCCGTACCGACGTTGCCATCCATGATATTAACCGATATAGTTATTCAGCCATGAAACCGTTATCTTATGACGCCATCAGCTGGTTTAAAGTGTATTTTTTAGCGGTTTGTGCGCGTTTCCTCATTGGCTGACCAGGGGAGATTTCGTCATGACAACAAACCGTGAGAGAAACACGCAGAAAACTCGAGAATCGAAGCCCCGATGCCTGTTGCAGAGAATCCATGACACACAGAAATGCCAGGTCGAGAGGGAATTTCTGCAGCAAAACGGGCTTATCAGCTAAATGAAATGTCAGCAAAAGCCAGCAAGCCAACACGTGCAAGCTCCATTCCCTAGCAATTTTCTTTTACTTGTCCTTTTTTTTCTGCAGAACTCCAACCCTCCAAGCCCAAGAACTCAAGGAATCTGCAGAGGGAACTTAAGGAAAACCCCCGCCGCCGCCCATCGATTAGAATCGCCCAAGTGCTAGTGACATCTGACAGTGGAAAAGACGGGCATGTACGCACAACCGATAATTCCTGAATGGAAGGCCTAGGCTAGACAGAAAAAGGTGGGCAAGGAATTATATTGTAGGATGGAAAAGAAGAAGAACAAGAAGAACAAGACGGGAACACCATTTACTCCTGTGCTTTCTGTTCAAGAAAGGACGCTTATGCGACTGTATTGCTCATAGTTGGTAGGACGGATGACTCATGACGCTCGTGAAATCGAAGAAGAATGTGAACAAAAGAGAAAAGGAAAAGAATTGCCCTCGAAGGAGAGAAGGCCCCCAGTTCCACCGTCTAGTTCGAATCGCTCTGGGTCTTTGCTGGTCCATCCTGCTCAACGTTGACGTACTGCGAGCTCTGAAGGACTTGCACTTGGTCATCAGGATATTCGACGCTGAAAAAGAGAAGAAAAAAAAAGGAGGTGGTCAGGCCTTGAAATCAACGGAGTATGAGTAGGCAAATAAATGAGTGGATATTCTTACGTGAAGCCCTTGATCAGCTTGTATTCGTGGCGAATGCTGCCACCCGTCTTCCGGGCTTCTTCCTTCGCCCTGCGAGATCGAAATCGTGAGTTCTCGAGCATGAGAGCACAAAGGTGATTTTAAGGCTGTAGACATACTTTTCGAGCTCCTCAGGTGAAGCATTTGGTTTAAGAGTAACCTATCTCCAGTCCTTAGTTGGGACTGATTCTCAAAGCACCAAAAATAAGAGGTCCCAGGGATTAGGGGCTCCTTACATTAAACATGACCATTTTGCAGGAATAGAATATGGCCTTCTCGGACCTTTCAGAAGTGAGAGGAAATACGGATAGAAGCGGAGGCTTTAGAGGTGCGGAGAACGATTGTTTCGGGTGGTTGAAGATTGTCTCGAAGAAGGGTGAGGGTTTAAAGAAGAGTGAAGAAAGGAGGAGTAGGAAGAAGAAGAAGAAGAAGAAGAAGAAGAAGAAGAAGAAGAAGAAGAAGAAGAAAAATAAGGTGTGAGAGGAGAAGGCAGCGGAACATGGAAAAGAAGCTTCCGCTCAACAAAAGTTGGGATGGAAAATGACCCACCAAAATGCCAACACAAGCCAGAAGAACTAACAAACAGCTGATAGCATATGGATGGCCAGGTGATTCTCTTGCATGGTGGAGCTGATGGTACAGGATGAGCAGCTGGCCGTTGTTCACAGCTCGTATCTACTTCTAGATCTAAGGCTAATAATAGTTCTGATGGAAAAGAGGGTGCCTTGGGAGCTTGCGCTCTAAGTGTTCCTATGTCAGCCTGTATGGGCTTCCCACAAGGCTCTCATTTTAGTTGACTAGCTTGCCTAAAGAAAAAAAAGGATTAGAACTAGAAAAGACAGCCCAGATGGCACTAATCTCCCAAGGATATTCATCAAAGCCCAATTGCTTCCTCTACGCTTCACCTACTCCGCCAAAGGGACCAGGCCCCTCTCAGATGGAACGAGAACAGTAATCTCATACTCGAAAGAAAAAACCAATTCTAGAAGCCGTCGTTCAACCTCGCCCTCATCGTTTCTAATGTCTAGAGGCTCCCCATCTTCAATCAAGTGTAGAGTCCTGGTAAAGTGGTAGAAGCGTACTTTGGTACCAACCATACCAATACCAGGAAGTCTCTTGAGGTCGCGTCGCTCCGTGCGCATAGTATTCAAAAACACTGCTAATTTTACCCCCACCACTCTCCAAGCGTCTAATTCTTCCCGAGGGTCGCGGGCAGTGGATCCGGTGCCAAAATGGATAAGAAGGACGTTGTCCAAAATGCCATGTCGCTGGCGACTGATAGCGAGAAAGGGCTCAAAATTGTCTCGCATGAGATGCATGGCCCACTTTTTCTCGTAACCGTTGCGGAAGTCAAAGTAGTCAGACAAAATGGCCCACCAAAGACTAGCTGCGTTATGCTGAGATGGGTTTTGCATGAGCTCGTTGTAATAATGCGAAACCAAAGGCTTGCTCATATACTGCAGGATATTATTAGTTAGTTTGATTTTATGAAGTGGGAAAAAAAGAAAAGGTAAAAGTAAAGGCACCCACCCCCATTCTACCAAAGGGACGCGAAAATTAACCCAAACTCGAGAGAAGGGATTCGAGGGAGATCGGTAGGAACAACTGTGCTTCCCGAACACGCGAGTTTCTTGCCCAGGGAGTGAAATGGATGAGCAGCATAGAGGGAAAACACAAGTAGATTATCGCCTGGCAAAGCTTTCCCCTCATAATTCTCTCCTCAACTCAAGCAGAATGCCACACGCGGGTACACGTGATTCGAATTGTGTGTTATGTGTATCAAATATCAATCAATAGTCCCTAGAACGAGTCCTTGTTGACCTCTTTGCCTTCTCAATTGGTTGCTTGTCTCCACAATGTCTTTTTCAAAAGCCCACCACCATTTCTGAAAAACGAGCTGCCCGACTTCCCATTTATCCGCCAGAAACGGATCAGGTCCAGACACCCTAAGACCCTCTGCGGGGTCTTCAATGTCATACACCAACGTTACAAGACCCATTGGATCTGCAGCGGGGGCTGGTCGTAGGTTGGGTGGTAAGCTGAATACTTGGATCAGCTTATCCCTCACCGTTGGCCAAGGTAGCAAGTCAAGCATCGGGTGGTGAGGGATTAATTGCTGTGTTGGAGTGGGCTGGAAGTTAACTGGCACATCAACTAGGAAAGAAGATCGGGGGTTTGGCCCGGATGCTTGATTTAGCCCGGAACCGGTGAAGAATGGACTCATGCCCGAAATATCCCAGAGATGTTCAGTTAGGTTAAGACGGGTTGCAATCGTTAGTACAGCCCTGAGAAGAGTGAGCGTCGGTACATCGATGATTCTATCATCTGGGAAGGTGAACGTAGAAGCCTGATGTGATTGCAAACTAGAGGAGAGGTCCGGGTTCAGGCCGTCTAGCAGATTGGCAGGGTTCGACAGAAATTGCCATGTCAAGGCTGACGAATCTAACAACCCTGGTGAAAAGTTATCCAAACTCGAAGGTGTAAGCGCGGGTTCCAAGTCCAAGAGGGGCTCAGGTACAGAATTCAAGAAGCTCGACTGGTCAAGGAGATTAGACTCAGAATCTGGTAAAGCGACATTGTCTAAAAGGTCTAGGAAAGCCTCTTGGGACTGGACATTGTGGTCTGGAGGCGTTAGGGGGAGGGCCGATTCCACGTTGTCCGTCGTTGTAGAGGATACGGAATTTTGCGATAAGCCCCCGGGAGAGTTTGAAGAAGATTCTCCATCAGTTGCTGGAGGGATTGGCGGGATAGAATGCCCATTTTTTCTTTTAATTTCCTTCTCAAGGGCCTCTAGGCGCTCGCGCTTTCGCTTTCCTGGAGGATGAATCAGTACGAGTCGCACAGTTGTCCACTGTTAGTGACACTGTCGTAAACTCACGGTATCTGCGTTGCGCTAGAATGTTAAGAACCCTTTTTCTCTCTGCTGCATCTTCGGAGAGGTCTGGAATCTCAAGTTCTTCAGTTGGACGTCGACGTTTTACAGCCATGAGTACGGCCGCGGCTACTTCCGACCTTTACCAAACGTCAAACAACTGATGGGAAGTCTAGTACTAGCGACCAGGTCGCAGTGAATTGGAGTATTTTTTATTCTGCGGCCTGGCAGACGCTGTGTTTGACTTTATATACCTTTACAGCCAGCCGAGGGGCCTGCGGGAACCTTGTCATTGCTGTCAGCATACGAACTCGCTGTCATCATAGCCTGGTGTTGCGGAGACTTTTGGCTTCTAGCTGCCCTGCCAAGACCAACCATAACGTTATGCTCGGAAATCTTCCAGTGAAAAAGAAAAAAAGTCGCCAACAAACCACAAAAAAGTGTGAATCGGTGAAGGTGGAAAAAAAGGGCAGCGAAAAAAGGAACAAAACAAATCTCCCTAACTGGGAATCGAACCCAGGGCTGCCGTGTGAAAGACGGCGATGTTGGACCACTACACCATTAGGGATGTCATGGTTTAAATATATACAGTATCGAGCTCTTGACGAGCAAGTAGTTTTAGCGACATTTGCGCGGTTCTTGAGGATTTCATTAACGTCGACTCACTTCTCTGAACCTAACTACAGTGGCACCCAGCTTCGCCTTCCATACGAAAGCATATTCTAGCTGTATTTATAAAGTTTAATGAATATACCTGTGCTTTTAAAGTTGCGAAATAATCCGGGTCTTCTGTTTCAGTTGCGTCGTAAGTAACGGGCTCCGTCAAGTTTTGGCATCCTCTCTCCGCTATGTACCTATCGAACGGGACAAGAACGTCCCCAAATCCATATTGGCAACCTGTTGTATCGAGAATCCATGTCTCCCTTGTAGATAGTTCCCCAACTTTGAGCATTGTGTGTGGACAGATAGTAGCATCCGGCCCGGGAATGAGCTTAGCTAGAGTCGACGGCCTTTCAAGATGCAGGTCCAATACTTCAAGGGTCGAGGCCACATCTACTGAGTGTCAATCCTGGCTTACCCAAGTGAATACGTTGTGGGGGGCTCATGTTACCTGCAAGAAGCTTCCGGACTAATCGACCTAATAGCGCCATGGCTGTGGTGCATTGATCAAATGCGAGTGCTGCATCTCTGTGCTCGGAGTTGGTGGTGAGATGATCTGGAAATGGACGACGTATGTATGGAGCAGTGACGGCTCTTTGCTTTTGATGAAGGTAGAGAATCCCGTCTCGAAATTCGATCTTTGTGAGTTGGATATCGTACAAAACCTCTCTATACGTTAACAGGGCTCTCTTGGAGATGAGGCCTGCTCGAAGAAGCTTCCTTCGTTTGCGCATGATGGCGCACCGAGGTTTGTGGGCTAACCAGTGTTTCTTTTGACAGGCACGGCCACAGTAGTAAACGCTGGCGGAATCACCCGGCTGATATTCTGGCGCATCTATGCACCCAGCACACCTCAGGGTTGCTTCTGTCTCGCAGTTTGCGCATTTTACTAGATAAGTTAGTGGCATCGCGTGCGGCGAGGAAGATTGGACCTGCAGTAAATTCAGGATGGAGACATAGGGTTTGCTCGGGAGAGGGTGATAGAGATGCTTGATATGTTTGTACATTAGAGGATATCATCAAACATAGCAGCTTTTGCAGGGTAGTGGAGTATTTTGACGTGGCCCTGCCTCGTAGGACAGGATACCTAGCTGCTTGCAGCAAACGAAGTTCGTTACACAAGCAGAGATTAGTCCAACGACCAGCTGATATCTTGGCATAGCTTTTAAAAGACAAAGAGTGTCCATGTGTCAAGCTGATTTTGCAAGCTACTGTATGGAAGTGCCCGGAAATTTAATTAAATAGTCTAAGGGAAACACACAAGATCCCCGTTCAGTTGAATTCTCCAAAATGTAACCCGAAATGTTCCCCTACAAACCAATATGAACCAACTCGTAGGATATCTATTCGGCACCATCGTAGATGCTATCCCAAGCACTTTTCTCGTGCAGTGACCCCCCATTCACATATGTGACCCATGTACCGATATCATGAATGAAACGGAGAGTAGTTCCCAGTTTGATCCCTTGCTTCACAAAGAAATCAGGGTCGGAAGACTCAAGGATGAGCCCAAGGTCCAAGTGATTATCCAGGGTCACTTTGCAGATCCTCTGGAAGTCAGCCTTGTATGCCTCATCAGTGGCCTGAGATTCCAACCACTGATAGTAGTCCCTCTAGTGAGCACAAGATGCTGCGGAGGGGATGACTGACTGGGTGGCGATGCTGGAACCACCGGGCGCTTGTGTCGTCTGGGCTGGTAGGACGTTGATGCCGATAGGAGGATACGGTGTTCCAATATCTGGTGTTTTATCAACTTTCTTAGATTTTTTTTCCCGCTTGACTCTCTAGAACCAGACCTCGACGGACATCATTTGGGACATCATGGTGGCTTATAAGGCTGCCACCCTCGTCCACATAATCAATAAGCTGCCCTAGATGCGGGGTTCTGAGCTTGTAATGGTTTTGTCTCTCGGATCATCTCAGCACCAATCAGATTTCAAGGGGCATGAACGAACCCAGCATGGCATTGCTTCGTATACAAGATTCCAAATTGAGGGGTGTCCGGTTCTTTCCTCTTCAGCTTCAATATGTGCCTGGCGTTCGGCAAGAATTCTTCTGCTTGCCGACACACGTCATATCTTCTCAACTCCCGTTGGAGGTGGATGACTGTCATCGTCTTCTTGCCAGACAACTGTCACTTTGAGTTGCTTTCCAATACGAAGCAGATTGCTCCATTTACACAACTACTTCTCCATAAGTGTCCAATTGATGTCAGTAGGGCTATAAAATTTCTCAAGTGAGCTCTAAGTCCGATCATTAACTAATACTGTAATAGCTGTACCTTCAGATTGAGCCCGCTGGTGATACTTCCTTTTTGCTTGTAATATGCTTTCGAATTCTGCTCTCAGTAGTCACTGGGACCTAGGACCAGATCCTTTTCAGTCACACTCCCCGCCGTGTAGTACACGTATTTCGGCGGCTGCTCTACGTATTCGCCTGCCTCCTACCATGCAACCAATGGGAGAAATCCGAGCTGATCCGGCAGACGCAGCGGCAAGGGGATGGGTTGTGGGAGCAAAAAGGATTGGGAGAATAACCAAAGGAACCCACGGGTGGGTACGTATTGTGGGGTGCGTTCCCATGGTTCGCGGAAACTTGGTGAGGCATCGTCGCAGCGGGACAGGCTGTCAAACCATTTCTAGGCACTGGAATCCCAAGCCTTGTTATTTGACCAATAAAACTCTTTTAATTCCCAGAGAAATAGCATCTTAATGACTTTCAAATGGAAGGCAGAGGTGCATGCTATTGTAACTACTAGTTATGCCATACTACCTTCCATCTTTTACTAATATTTTCGCAATGTGATTTGGGTTCAGCATTGGTTCGCCTGAAAATTTCAACGATGCGATAAACCCCAAAAGGTCGGCCAGCAATTCATCACCATGAGTGATTTGTAGACCTGTCAAGTTAGATCAATATCTCAGGCAAACCAGAGGGAGAAATACTCACCATGTGCTCCGTTCTGATATTCCTTGGTTACGGCCCTCGGGATCAGCTCCTTAATCTTATCCAAGGTCGCCTCCGTTGGGTTCCCCAAGTCCTTATTCCCATTGACAGCCGTGACAGAAACATCAGTTTCCTCGCCTATTTTTCTCAGCTTCTCGGTGAAATCGGTCGAAGTGATGATTTGAATGCATCGTTCAACCGCCAAAGCATCAGCACTCAGGGCCAACCGAATATATTGCTCTAGAGTACCCTCCGGCAGATCATGCCCACCATCTGGTCCTAGTGATCCCGGCAACGCTTGCTTGACAAAATCTGCTCTTGAAGCACGGAGACCTTGAATTATACCATCCCAGACTTCTTGGTTGGGGGCCTTGGGGTTACTAGCGGTGGCTAATGGAAAGGGCAATGCAGGTCCAATCCAGAAACAACCCTACATCAGTTATTTTGTCAGTATTGGCTGAAATTGCAGAACGAGAAACAATGGCTAGCCTTGCAATTTTCTCTGGCATACTGGCTTTGCCAGTACGTCTGCACTGTCTCACCAGGACCCATGCTCGCGGCCACGAAAACAAACGGCCCGATGTTAATTTTCTCCAATAAATAGGCCATGTCCGCTGCGAAAACCGAGTAATCTATTGCCTTTGACTCATTGCTACCGCAACCACTCCAGTCACTCTTCCCAAACCCGCGTCGATCAGGCGCGATGCAGCGGAATCGGTACGTCTCGCAGAGTTGCAGCATAAGCGGCTCATAGATCTGTCCTGATTGGGGCCATGGATGGATGAGGACAATAGTAGGTTGTGCCTTGTTGCCATATGCTGGATCGGGGCGATATGTCGGAGGGTGGCAAGCGGGAACGTAGTCGCGATAAAATAGCTGGGCGCCGTCGAAAGGACTGTTGAAGCGCGGCATCATGCAAATATGATTGTTGGCGGTAAAGTCTTTTGGTGTTTGTGCTCAATCGGAAGCTATGTGTTTGTGAAATATTCAAGGGAAATATATAGATATCTAGTCTTGATGAGACTGGATATAGAGCGCTGGGAATCAATCCACCAGATCAAATCCACTTTATATATACTAAACATAACGTATGAAGTAAAAGCAATTACTCTTTTTCACGTTATAGGTGCAATCAAGGCGAAAGTACGCTATTTTGGTTTTTCGGCACTGGGCGATTAGATGTAATAGCGTTAACTACACAAGGTACAGAGTACGCATAACGTTATGTTGGCGGCCCTCTCGAACTTTACTAGGTTTAACTATCGTTTGAAAAGACATTCTTGAGGAAGATTAAACGATGGTCATCATCACCGAAAAAGGGCTAGGGAACTAGGATGCTAACATCACATTAAAAAGTCGACTTATTCCAATGATGTTATGGTTCTGGACCATGGACAGATGGGAGATCAACAGGCCTTATCTCCGAAACGTTTCTCGGAGATATGAATTTCCGCGATTCAGCTTGTCGGGAAACTCAAGGCGAAACTAACGAGCATGGGCCCCTTGTCCGTTGCTAACCGCATGAATTCTGGTGATGTTATGCGGAAGCCAATGCACTTTGCTCTTAAGTCCCTCCTCTTCTCTCACTTCAACATATCGCGGCATGATTGCAAACTCCACCAACACATAGCATGGGATAAAAGCTGCCATGACTCACTTGCGGAAGCTGTACTCTGCTCGGTTGTTTCGGCGTGGTTTGCCGTTCCAATCAACCCATTCCCGTTCGCTCACCTCGTTAACCACGAATGCCTGGTCATACCCCCCTTCGGCAACGGATGTCGCTACTGATGAAGTTACGCAACTAGCTTCCAGCCCTAAGCGTGCTCTGACGCTTAATGATCTACTGAGGTAAGGGTCGGAATGTGATTCATCTTCGATGAGTGAAGCTGACTCGTGGGGATTAACAAGGCATGGCTGCCCTCCCCTGTCTAAAGAGGCTCTTTTAGCATCCGCCAACTTTACACTATCCCTGCTTCCTGCACGACTAGCATATCGTATTCAGGCCTTAAGGAATCTTCCCTTCATAGTTGTATCGAATCCTCACGTTTCACAAATCTACAACAATTATGTCCACTCCTTGTCGACTCTATTGCCGTATCAGAAGCAACGGATCACCACATTAGAAGACGAGAAAAAATTCACTGAAACAATGGCAGATCTGGTCCAGACTCACACGAATACCATTCCTGTGTTGGCCAGAGGATTCCTTGAGTGCCGAAAGTACATCAATCCAGAGGAAGTTACCACCTTTCTTGATGAGCATTTGCGCGCAAGAATCGGAACACGATTGATTGCTCAGCAACACCTAGCTCTCCATATGGCCTCCCAGCCAACTGAAGAAGGAAGACCACCTATTCCATCTAACTACATCGGCGTGATTGATACTGCCCTTCAGCCTGCTCGGCTTATCCAGAGTTGCGAGGAATTTGTCGCCGAAATCTGCGAACTTAAGTATGGTGTACGGCCTCGTCTAATTATCAGTGGTGAGGTTGATGCCACTTTCGCTCATATACCCGTCCATCTGGAGTACATCATCACCGAATTGTTAAAGAATGCTTTCCGAGCTGTTGTGGAGAATGGAAACGAGCGCGAGCCTATCGAGGTGACCATCGCGTCGGCACCCGATGTAATCGATAAAAATGAAAAGGGAACACCGACGATTTGTCGATTTTGTCGGCCTACTAGAGGTGACTTTGAATTTCAGGTGGCTAACGAGCATGGCGAAATTCTAAACCAAAATGGCTTCTTCGGATCCATTGATTCCCCCACGCAAAGTATTACTATCCGATTCCGTGACCGGGGAGGCGGTATTCCTCCAGAGATACTTCCTCGTATTTGGTCATATAGTTTCACAACATACTCAGAGGATGAAGTCGAGTATGAGGATAACGGCAATGTTGATGGCTTAAATGCCCTCTCGCATAGTAATGTCAATAATAGCACTATTGCCGGATTGGGATACGGCTTACCCTTGGGACGGGCATATGCAGAGTATTTTGGCGGCAGCATTCATCTCCAGAGCATGTGGGGCTGGGGAACTGATGTCTATCTCACTCTACAAGGTGTTGGCAAGGTCAAGTAATCTCGACTATTCAGAGAACTCTATATTATCGAGGTTCTAAGGCGGTCTATTTGGCTATTACTTGAAATTTGCAAATTTCGGAATGCCGTCCGTTATGGAAAGATATATCAAACTGCAACCGATAAGAAATGAGGCCGAAGCGACTTGTTGGATTATGCGAAGGTCGGCTGGATTTTCCCATTGGTCCTATTCGCCAATCTCTCTGGCATAAGGACTTGATATACCCGTCTTGCCCAAGCGCAGACAATTTTACGAGTATCCTTGGGGTCAATAATTTCTTCTACACCAAATGCATTAGCAGTTCGAACCGGATTCATCAGCCGAAGGTATTCATCTTCCAACTCCTTATATCGCTCGGCTTTCTTGCCAAGCTTCTCAGCTTCCCGCAGCTCATGTCTGTGGCCGACTTCTATTCCGCCGTCCAAAGGCAATGATCCCCATTGGCCAGAGGGCCAAGCGACTTGCATCTTCGGATCGCGGCAGCCCACCATAACGGCACCGGCAACTCCGAAAGCTCTTCGGGTAATAACACTGAAAACGGGCATAGTAGTAGAATAGTACGCTTTCGTGAGCTCGACGCCCCAGCGCATGGTAGCTGTTCGCTCAGCTACGGTACCAATGGCGTATCCAGCTTTAGCGTCATTAGTCCCGGTTGCAAAGCCTCAAATTTTTGGGGACAATTTCAACTTACGGACGTCAATGAACTGAAGGACAGGGATGTTCATAACATCGCACAACTTTAGCAACCTAGTCATCTTCTGGCTTCCAGCGGCATCTAAAGCTCCACTATTGACTTCGCAATTCAGTGAGATTATACCAACCGGCCGGCCTCCCAGGCGAGCGAGTCCAGTGATAGAAGTTCTTCCCCATAACGGACCAATTTCGAACCAAGAAGCTTTGTCGACAATAGATTTGATGATAGTCCATGGATTATACATCCTTTGCTGGCGTCGTGGGATTATGCTTCGCAGTGAAATGTCTTCCCTGTTCTCAGGGTCGTCGCATGGGATCACTGGCGGGGCTTCAGAGCCCGAGTTTGGAAGATACCCTAGTATTGTCCGTATCTGCTCAAAGCATTCTGCTTCGTTTGCGGCGAGGTTATCGATAGTGCCGTTGGTGCAATGCATCATGGGTCCGCCGAGTTCTTGGAAGTGAAGGCCTTCTTCAAAAGTTGCGCCCTCGACAACTTTGGGTCCAGCGTTAAAGAGCGAGCCCACGTCCGCAGCCATAACAGAGAAATGGCAGGATACTACTCTAGCGGCACCAAGCCCGATCTGGAGAGTACAGTTAATACGTTGAGCTCAGTGGCGCATAGAAAGGAGACTCACAGCCGGGCCAACAACCGCGCCCAGGTTTGGTATACCCATGTTCAATTGCTGGACAACGTGTTTGAACGGCTTTACCTGGGGAACGTATGACCAACCCTCCGTCCTTATGGTCGTTACACTCCCGCCCCCAGAACTTCCGTCAACTAATTTCACCATTGGCATCTTCAATGCAACAGCTAGTTGCTCCATGTATATGGTCTTCTCTGCAATTGCCCCATCCGCATGTCCACCGCGGATACTAAAATCATCCGCCGTTAAAAGAATCTCCCTTCCCTTCAATTTTCCCATACCTTGTACATTGTTGCTGGGCGTGAACGCTACCGGTTCTTCCGTCAGCGGCCCAGTTTGTTTCCATGTAACGGTACCGCTCACGGAGCCGATTTCTTGGAACGTGTCCTTATCTAGTAATTGTTCGATCCGCTCACGCACCCAAAGTTTTCCTGCTTGCTTTTGACGAATGTAGCCTCGATTTTTGGGATCAGGATTGGCCGCGAGGGCGCGCAGTGTTGCTATCTGGCCAAGCACATCGGAATAGTCGGCGGGAAGGGCAGTTGCACTAGACTTGCGTTTCTTGGCCTCACTGGCCTTGTTGGCGCTGGACCCAAGATGCGATGAAAGTTGGTTCAGTCGTTCGGCGGCCTTTTGGGATGTTTGGGGGCCGTTGGGATTCGCTTCGTCTTTGGCCATGACTGCGGGTTGCTTTCGGAGGCTCGGACTATTACCCAATATTTTCGAGTAGAAATCGGATCCTGGAAATCAAGAGGAAAGATATGCCAACAGCGTAGTCACTAGCCAGTGTAAGAAATCGATTAGTTATAGTGTATGCGAGGGCGCCGACCACTTTAGGGAGATCAATACCTCTCTTCAAAAAGATCAGGTTACAAGTGTTTTTCCAACCCCTAGGTTAACCTTGTTTCCTGTATTTGTGCTTGAGTTATGACGGTTCTCCTAGCTAGCAGTCATCAATGGAATTGCTCTGAGCTCCGTCGCTATCGCAAACCAATAGTTATTTTCCCCTGTACGACGCAGTAAGGACTCGCACCAGGATACTCCCAGCGATAGGCCCTTAGCAAGCACAATAATCGGGTGTTACTCATATACATTAGGCACAAGCCTTTTGAAACAATATATGTGTACATATCCTCGGGCGATTGTTCCTGAGGTTTCATCTCGGCGGTATTGTTGGAAGCTCATAGACAGCCTCGGCACTTGGAGGCAAAACAAGTTGGAACTGAGTTTCTACTTTTGTTTCCCCGCATAACACAAGCCAGAACCGAATTTCCTGCCTGCATGAATTGGAGAAGGGACTCGTGCTATGTACCGGGATGACGCCGAGGATCCTTTTTAAGGGTATTGGGACCTGGGGCTTTTGGGAGTTGGAGCCGAAATACTCATCCCCAAATGAGGTCAAGTGAGAACTAATACTCGCATTTTGGGCGAGATAAGAGTTGGCCATCAGTGCGTCGGTAGTCGTGAAGAGTGGTAAGCAATGATTTGAGACAGCTTCTTCTTGGTTTACAGAGTACGCGAAATATTTGAAGGTGATTTCCACAGGCTTATCACTCAGAGTGCAAAGAAACTGGCTGGTGGGTTGTCGCCTGGCAAATCTCTTGTGAAAGGAAGAGAGAGCATAGAGCATCAGGCCAAAGACACAATGGTTCCTCCTCCACGACCGATAAGAAAGCTCCTGGTGGCCAATAGGTATTTTGGCAGTATATTGAGGATAATTTAAGAAACCAGCACTAACGTTGGTGTCTTAACAGAGGCGAAATCGCAGTCCGTATCCTTCAAGCAGCCAGAGAGCTCCCAAATCCTGTTGAAACATATGCCCTTTATACGCCTGATGACCTATCCCACTGTGAGCTCGGCAGCCCCAATAATGCACTGACACTATCCTCCCCGGCATCCTACATGGATATTTCCTTGCTAGTTAAACTGGCGAAGGAACATTCCATTGACACAATCCATCCCGGATACGGGTTTCTAAGTGAAAGCCCAGAATTCGCCCGGCGCATGTGGGATGAAGCGGGCGCTAAAGTCATTGGTCCCGGGTGGGAAGTGTTGGCCCAAACAGGAGATAAATTACAAGCTAAAGAGCTTGCACAGGCTTGTGGGGTGCCTGTATTGAAAGCAATAACACAACCTACTAGCGATCTACACATTATCAAAGCCTTTGTTGCTGAAGTCGGATATCCTGTGATGATAAAAGCTGTGGACGGAGGCGGCGGTAGAGGAATTCGACTTGTCCGGAGTGAAGATATGTTGCAAGCATCAGTTGATAGAGCGACAGGTGAATCGCCGTCTAGAAAGGTTTTTGTGGAAAAAGCAGCGGTTGAAGGATACCACCATGTCGAGGTTCAGGTTATCGGTGACGGGACTGGGGAAGTCAGGCATCTTTGGGAAAGAGACTGCAGCATTCAGCGCCGGTTTCAGAAAATCGTCGAATGTGCCCCTGCGTTAATAAAGGACCGCAAACTGATTCGGATGGTTATTGAAGCGGCGTTGCGTATCGCAAGTAAAGTAAGGACAACGATATCACTCTTTGAAGCTATCGCTGACATCGTGATAGATCAAATACCTATCTCTGGGAACATTTGAATTCCTCGTTAACGAACAGTCATCTGAGTTCTACTTCCTAGAAATCAATCCACGGCTGCAGGTGGAGCATACTATAACTGAGTGTATAACATCGGTTGACCTTGTGCGATCTCAGTTTCTGCTAGCCGAGGGTGAGTCTCTCCAGAGTATAGGGCTCGGCGAGAATCGAAGCCCGGAAACACCACCGGGTCCACATTCTATTCAGTTGCGTGTTTGTGCTGAAGATCCAAACGCCAACTTCGCCTTAAGCATTGGAAGGATAACAGAATTCCATGTACCCGGCGGTAACGGTGTCAGAGTTGATACCAACATTTCAATGTCGTCGCCGGTCGTGGTGGGATCTGATTTTGACAACATGATTGCAAAGGTTATTGTAACAGCCTCAAGCTGGGAAGGAGTCATTTCGAAGGCTAAGAGAGTCCTAGAGGATGCCAGATTTTCAGGCATCAAAACCAACATCGATGTCCTTCGAGCGGTCATTGACAGTCCAGATTTTAGAGAATGGAAAGCCGATACCCAGTGGCTGGAAACTAATCTTAGCGATATTGTTGCACATGGACAGAAGATTTCGCAATCCATCCAAGCAAATAGGCCTTCCCTGCCAACTTCATTCGTCTCGCCAACGTTATCTGCAGCAACTTCTAGCATGCTTTTCCGGAAGGGAGACGCATGGTCCATCGATTTGCAACCATTGGACAAGAAATCGAACTCAGCCGAGCTCCAACTGCCACATCACTTGCTCTTGAGCCGAGTATTGCGTAACGAATTCCCGTCATCTCTAAGTGCAGAACTCGAATATACGACCCCAGCGACTAGCTCAGCGCCGGCCAAGACCACGGCATACAAGATGACACTTTCCTCCACTACAACATCTGCCAGTTCCTTATCATCGACGCATCGTTTGGGAGATCCAAACAACCAGGCCCACGTCACTCTCCCAATCAGTGGAAAACTGATTGAGGTGCTGGTAGCGGAGGGTGATGAGGTTGAGGAGAACGCAGTTATTGCGTTTGTGAAACAGATGAAGATGGAAATTGAGGTCCGAAGCCCTCGTGCAGGAAAAGTAGCTTGGGCTCTCGAACTAGAGTCTGAGGATGGGGACGATGTGCCGGAGGGAGTCTTACTTGCGGAGTTCAAAACGATAGAGGCTCCGGCGCCAAATTCGGTTGCAGTGAGAGGGAAATTGTGAATGCAACTACATCATAACCGAATAGAATTAAGATCTTTGCATATTGAATTGCGTCACATTGTCGTATTTTTTTTGCAACTAGAAAGCATGGTAGTGATTAGCTCCTAGATAACTAATTAACTACGCGTTTCAACCAACAGGAAATGTAACTTCCTCGGATCTAGCTCGTTGACTACTACATGTCTCTGCTTTCATAACTGTAGCTAGATTTGCTATATCCAATCTGAGCTACAGCAGACTACGGTGCACTACCATATCGTTTGGGATACTACAACTAAGCGTTTGGTAGTCAAAAATTCCATGTCTAGGATCCCAATCTCACAGAGACAAAGTCTGAACTGATCTTGTTTGTTCCTTAGATCTTCGTACATTCAACCCCATCTACGCCTATCAATACTCAGTAGCGCGAGAGGGCTATAAACCCCGCTTTCCACGTCATACAAACGAAGAGCTTTGCCTGTTGCTTTGGGCTTCCCATCTTCAAAAAAACTCAAGGCTGATATTTGTTTTGACACACTGGTTCAAAACTTTCATGTCTTGCCCGCTAATTAAATCTCGGTTCCTTGTGCATATTTCTCCAAACCTCGAAGGTTCGACGGGGTGAATTTTGCTGTGACTCGGAATCGACAACGCTTCAATCCAGATGCAACCGTTCTCCCAAGCAAACAGCAAGCAAATCTAGCAAATTTGCTATTGAACCATGGCTGCTGAGCCCACCGCCCACTCCGCGCACTCTCCAGATCCTACCTTTGAGGCCCGCACAGCCTTCCTCGCCTCGCTCAAATCCGTCGGCTCCAACCTTGACTCTGATCTTCGCTCACGCGCTACAACTCTCCATGAGAACGCCACCGTCATCCAGAAACAAGAAGCAGAGCTGAAAACGACGACAAAACAACTTGCCAAACAAGGCAACGAACTGGAGAAGCTCGTAGATCAGGGAACGCAGGGTTTGAAGGAGGTTGGAGATTTGCAGAATTGGGCCGAGCTGATGGAGCGTGATCTACTCATTGTCGAGGAGACCCTGCGGTTGGCGGATGAAGGGGATTTGAAAAATGGAAAGATGAATTCACTAAAGGATGCGCCACAGCCGAGTCGGTTAAGACGGTGGTTTTGATCCTTTTCCTTTTTGTTTTGAAATTTATAGTTATTGACTTGGGAATTGGTTTGACGGGACTTGTTTATATGTTACTAACGGCCGGCAACGAAATGATATGATGATGTCCAGATGATTGCTTTCCGAATTTATCTTAAATACGTACCTTTCAGAGTTACCTTCACTTATATACCCAAGTTATTCAGAAATTCCAAAAATTATCCATGAGTTATACCCAAAAATCAGCCGTCTAGATTCCCATATTCTTCTAAAAACTGTTTCCAATCTCCAATCCCCTGTCCAACAGTACTTCCTTCGCTCTCATCATCATCATCTGTCAAATCCATTTCAGGCCATTCGTCCCACACATTCCACCGGCCTAAGCTCATCAAGTGCCTCATCGTTGGCCTGCCGTGTGGGCAATTCCACGGCTTATCTATCACCCCCATATGCCGAACAACTTTCTCCATTTGCTTGATAGTGAGCGTCTTTCCGATCATTATACTCGATCGACATGCGCGCATGGCGAACATCTTGCGCACCTTGACGGGCCGGGGAACGTAAAGATCCGCAAACTGCGACGATGATTGCGCGGGTGCGCCGTTATTGTCGTCTGGGGACCCACGGTAGTGCTGAGGTGATTCGGCCAATAGGGCGATCAACTCCTCCAAATCTCGCGTATCAAAAACGACCTCCTTGCTTAGCGGTAAACTGACCAACTTACACCTCCGTCCAATAGGTTCGTCGCCGCTCATGTCCATATCGACGATGAACCCGTTCTTTTCCAACGTAGACACGTTGTCAATGATAATTTCTTCCTCGACAGCGGTAAGATCAAGCGTTTTGGGTTTAACCAGGCGCTGATTCTGGACCACAGTTTCCGCTTGTAGTCGTTCAAAATTGTACTTCTCGTCTGACGCGTGCTGGTCGATAATAAACAGTTCGTCTTTGGCGAGATTGTCTTGGGAGTTGGTACCATCAGTTCCCGGTCTGATGGCTAGAATGAATCCGAGGTTGAACTGCCCGACGATCCGCATATTCACAAAGTCATCTTTAGCAACCGTGAGGGATAGCTTTGCTTCTGCTGAACTTTGTTGTTGTGAGTCCTCTTCTTCCAGTGCAAGTTCCTCGGCAGATTTGTAGCTCTTCAAGAACTCAAGGTTTTCTTGGAATGACTTAAGCCGCGCCTCGATTTTAGCAAGCGAACCGTCAATCGAGCACATCAATTCAAGCGTTGAGTCCCTCCCACGGGACCGCTTAGACATATTATTCGCTCGCTCAACATTATATTGTGATGGCACGTTAGCCGCTTCTTCTGCGGCTTGAATCAGTTCAGCTACTTTTTGCTCACTTCTTGCTTTTTGCTCTTGATCGTTGACGTAGCTTCCATCCTCTTCCATATCGTTTCCTAAGGGCTGTTCGGAGTCACTACTGGGTAAAGCTTGATCTTTACCTATCGTTTCTTGGGGTTCACTCCTTGTCGACGCGGTCTCAGAGACTTCGTCTTCTTCTTCGTCTTCTTCCCCTTCCCGTGTATACCGGTCGTTTTCAATCTGAGTGCCTGGGGCGGCAAATGATCTTAGACTCCGCCCTAACTTGCTCGATGTTCGTGCCCGGATCTGACGTTTAGTCGGCGGTATTGGTAACTCTGACTCTTCTTGACGAGCCTTTCGCTTGGGTGGTGAACTATAACCTATAGTGGATGTTGTTGTTTTGCCGCCGATTGTGATAACCGCAATTTCGGCTGGTGATCTTGTCGGGCGCATTCGATCAAACGCGTTCTGAATTACATTTGGAGAGTCTTGCGGTGTGCTTCTAGGGGATATCTGGACCCTCTCTTGGTTAGGGGACGGAGAGTCTTGAGTGATTTCGTCTTGGATTTTGGTCTGTGTCGTTGATGAAGGTGCAGATAACTGATTGATTCTAATGGTCGATATCTGTGACAGAGGAGAGGCCTCCACCGAGCGTTCTGGTGCCGGCTCAAGGGATATACTGGGTGATGTTGGGTGTTGATCAAATTTCCGAAGGTTTCTCATCGACTTTTGAGCGGTATCCGGAGCTTCTTCATTGACTTCCATGGCCGCTTGGCTATGCACAGCCTGCAAGGTGCTGCCTGATTTTAACGCGGCTGAAACAGGGTAAATAACATCGTTCACCAATTGCCTCATCGTACTTTGTCTTGGGACTGCGAGCTGAGACTGAGGCACAGTCTGGTCCTGACTCTCAAATAATTCCGCCAATGATGCTTTCAAAGATTCGATAAGCGCACTTGCATCGTGTAACAAAATAGTACGCTTATCCGGCGAGACATTAACATCATAAGCATTAGTATTCATTTCAAAATTGGCAAATATAAATGGCGACTGCGAGATGTTAAACGATCTGTAGACTTCATTAAATGCCCTCGCAATTTGAGGTAGGCCACACGGACGGGAGTTTACGAAGAACATTTGACGATCAGGAGTTTGTCGCCCTTCGCCAAAAACCGGTTTGGAAATGTAGCCATGCACGAATATCTTATTCGTGGTTCCATCTTGTCGCTGTCCGTGTTTGGTCTTTGGTTCTGTACTCAATTCGAATTCTAGTTCTAGATCGAGGGGTATGAGGGCAAGCAATGTTTTCGCTCCATACACATTTGAGATATTCTCCTTTGTTGTGGGGTTTGACTTTGTAGCGAAAACGATCACACTTTTTCCCTTGGGCATTTGGTTTTTAACACTGAAGCGAACTCCAGTGCTGATACATGCATAAGCATGCAACAAACCAAGGACTTTCCCATATTCTCTCTTAATATTCTTTTCCAATTCTCGTCGGCGAACAGGAAGTCGTTGGAAGAGGTTTTCGACGGAGGCAGTGGTACCCTTTTGTCCAGCGACTATTTGGGTGCTTTTCAGTTTTCCAGAAACTTCAAATTCCAAGTACTTGGCTTTGGGCACTTGATCTGCCTGGGCGGTAACAATATGGAAGTCTGAGAGCGCACAGAGCGAAGAGAGAGCCTCGCCCCGAAATCCAAAAGTTTGGAGTGAGGATAGATCTTCGAACGTGGAGAGCTTGGAGGTATAATGTTTCAAGGCTAGAAAGGAGTTAGAGGATTGCTCCCGAAGAGACAATTGCGTCTTTCTAAACCCACCAATGTTCTCGTAATCATTAGGCGATATTCCATTCCCGTTGTCCTGAACTTCGATAAGATCCAGGCCGTTGTTCTTGAATCGGATATCTAATGGACATGGAAAATTCTAGTCAGAGCAAGACTCATTGCACAGCTTATTGAGGAGCTACTCGTACCAAGTGAGGTTGTACCGGCATCGAGACTGTTCTCGACCAGCTCTTTAACCACTGAGCAGAGGTCCACAATTACCTGTCCGGATTGAATTTGGTGTACCTAAAACTACGTGTGAGTCACGATAATACAAAGGAGGTGCCTGCGAGTATGGTAACAAACCGAACGGGCCTCAATGGCCTTGATTGTGGCCATTTTATCCCATGGCGATGGTTGGGGTGTTGAGTTGATAGTCAGAGACGCTTTTGCGGCTGAAGAAACACGATTTTAGCCGCAATTGACGCGTTCGCGTAAATTGGCTTTTCCGGTTGACTATTGTGCTCTGACGTCAACAAACATAATCGATGGCTAAAATTACACAGATGCAAGACGAAGAGATGGAGTAAGTAGACAATATAGAGTGTCGGTCTTAATAATATGATATTGGGTATCACTCCCTAGACAGCTCACAAATACATTCCCCATGCTAACGCGCCAAAACAAAGGAAACCAGTGCCAACCAGTAAATACACAGAATACCTGCAAATGCCACGTTAATGATCGAATCTATCTGGCATCAAAACAGGGGCGACCAGAGTCCATAGATAGATGGCGTAGCACACCCAGGCACTAATAATTTTCACCCAGCTGGCCCAATAGGTCCTGCCTACAGGGGCGAGATCATCCTTCGCCTCGGGGTCTAGGTGCTGGGTGAGCAGAGTAGCAACCCACATAGTCGCTAACAAGAAGATTATATGGAATAGCGAATAGTTGTATTGTGTTGAGCCCCGCTCGTCATCCTTGGAATCAACCTCATCGTCCGATTCATCATCGCTATCATCCAAAGCAGATGCAGGTAGACTTCCGCTCTCAACAGCGGCACGGAGAGCCTCAGCACGCATTTCACGACGGCTACGTCCGGGCTGCTGCGTTACAAGGCCATGGTCCATCTCATCCTGACCTAGACGAGAATAATTACTATGCGCAACGGTTGAACCGAGGGCGATGCCCTGAGTTGCAGCGCGGGTGGTTGTGTAAGCGATAGTTAACATAGTAACGACAGCTCCGAGGACAATTGAAGCGGTTCTAGTTCCGCGTGCCCGAAGGAGAGGATTGCATTGTTTATCATCTGGTTCCATGGAAACAGCAGACATCGTCAAATAAGTGCAGTAGACAGTGACCATCGCTGCTTGCGCTAAGCCTGCGCGAGGATTTGCTGCTTGCACTGCTGGCTGTATGGACACCGCGGAAACAACCAGGAAGAGAATCAGATTAACCTAAGAAATGTAAGTATCCCGTGACGATTTCAGGTGCCAAGAAAAAGCCTACAGTTATTGCTGCTTGGTTCATTGCGCAGCTACCGCGTGCGAAAAAGATATACATGAGAATTGTCATGGCCAACGATGAGAGATACATCCCCAAGGTCGAACCAATCAACAAAACCTGCCACATCCGAGAGCGGCCGTCTTCTATCTGTTCAAGGCAAAGTTCCGCCCATGAATGCGCAAGGTCGACAAGGAGGATAAGACCGAGCAGCAAGAATAGGATTGCACCAATGAAGGCGAAATAACTGCCCCAAACAAATATGAATGGCTCCGGGATGAGGAAGGAGAGAACGATAAACGCCAGCCAAGCGATGATCTTGGGGCCCCAGTAACCATTTTGTATGCCGGCTCGCTTGTCTTTGGAAGAACGTACTCCGAGGAGGAGAAGCGCAAGGATGATGTGAAACAAACCGAGGGCGAAGTTGATACGGTGAACGGCAACCCATCCGTGGCATTTTTCTCCATCGCAACTAATAGGCAAAAAATCGAACGTGAGATGCTCCAGTTTATTTAAAGCCCATCTCGTCAACATTATCCACGAAAGGATGGAGTTTATGAGGAGGATTAATGCGTAGGCAATTCTTGTGGCCATGCTAAAGAACATTAGCGGCAAGATTAGTCGTTAAGAAAACCGTGCTCTCTACCTGCTCTGGAATTTCCCACATGCTCTACACAAGGCAGAGCACGTCGCGGCGCCGCAACAGGAAGCTAGGCAGCCTATTACCTACAGCCAGGTTAGCAAACGATCAGTGGGATGTTTCGCTGGGCATCAGGTCTTACAGTTCCCATGCTTGGGACTGCCATCAAAGGCAGGGATAGTAAAGCACCCATAACGAGGGGCTATATCGACGGTACTGCAAACAAAGGCAGGTATTAATAGACGATGAAAATGGAGCTTAACGGCGGCCCTTGAGCCATGGAGACGATGGTCATTGAAGCGTGAGGTTCTGCTGAGGCGGCGGCTTGCCTCACTAATCTTGGCGTCATGTGTCTCGGCCGGCAACAACGTCACAAGCTTATGTAATCCGGCTATAAGCCCACGCGCCGCAAGTCACATCATCGACAAGGGGCTTTTGTCATTGAATTCTCCCACTTGTCTGTGTTTGGCGGCGGACATTCTCACTGAACGCTGGCTGGTTTTGATATAGGAATTGCATCTAGTGCGGAGAGGCATGCGCATATCATACTTGACGGGCCTTTTCGGTTGCACAAAGTACTGTACGACCTAACATTCATGGATCAACTTACTCCAGAAAGCTTTGGATTCCCCTAATCTACTATTATCACATGTGTTTGAAGCAAGGTGCAAAGTTAGAAAGGTGCCGTATCGCGCCTAGAATTTCTCACATCTCGCAATGTCATCGCCGGTAACAACAGCCCAGCGGTTGCTGACCGTGGTAGCGGCGACTGCTATCGCCCTCGCCAGTGGAACAAATGTAGCTATGAGCCCAAGCCGCATTTGACGAAATAATATGCCGTTAACTTTTGTCTAGTATGTTTATTCAGCATGGGCACCTCAGTTTGCAGATCGTATGAAGCTATCATCGACGGAAAGTAATCTTATTGTGAGCGGCTCCCCTTTCTCACGTCCAACTGTTTAACATAGGCTAAACTTCACTAGGGCACAGCTGCGAATTTAGGAACCTACGCCAGTGGAATTCCTATTGGCTTTCTTGTTGATTCCAAAGGGCCTCGTCCGGGTACTCTAATTGGAACTGTGGCCTTGTTTCTCGGGTACTTTCCCATTCATCGAGGTTAGTACCGCTTCTCCTAGCTTCTGGTGTGCTGCCAATGTGAATGAATAGTAGCTAATATTCGAATAGCATATGCTTCAGGTCCTGGCTCCATGAGTGTGCCCGTTCTATGTTTCTTCTCGTTCCTCACCGGTATGGGCAGCTGCTCCGCTTTTTCAGCATCAATTAAGACAGGTATGTGCAACATTTTCCCCATGAAATTGCTACTGACCAACACATGTCAAATAGCTGCGTCAAATTTTCCGAATCACCGTGGCTCGGCTACCGCATTCCCGCTCGCTGCTTTTGGCTTGAGTGCCTTTTTTTTTTCAACGATAGCTGCCTTCGCCTTTCGTGATGATACTTCCCTGTTCCTGCTTGTCCTTGCGGTTGGAACATCGTCGTTAATATTCGTTTCATCCTTCTTTATCAAATTGCTACCTCATGCAACCTCGTACTCTTCAATTTCCGAGCATGAATCAGGAAGCATATCCCAGTCTAGCCAGCTGCAAAGAACCAGGTCTGCTGACAGCCGTCGAGAGACCGCCGAAATAGAGCGGCAACAGGGTTCAAGCTCCCATGATATTCCCATATCACCGTCTGCACCACATGCCGACACATTTATACCTAATACCGAGATGGCTGATGAATCATCATCACTGATAACCCGATCATCCACGTCCACCAATTCTGAAAATTCCTTTTTCGATGAAAATATGAAAATACATGCGCTTAGGGACTCGCGTTTTGCAGATTTACGTGGCTTTGCGATACTTCCAACCGTGGAGTTCTGGCAGCTCTTTACGCTGCTCGGTGTGCTGACAGGTATTGGCTTAATGACAATAAAGTTGGTACTATTTTCTCCATCTTAGCGGCCTTGCTGACGTCTGTTTAGTAACATTGGAAATGATGTAAGGCCCACCTTAGTGTTGGCTGTCTATCTATCTATTTACATTTCTGACTTTGCTCTAGGTCAAAGCCCTATGGAGGTATTACGATGACAGTGTCGGCTCCGGATTCCTTCAAAAACGACAAGCTATCCATGTTTCGACTCTATCTGTCCTGAGTTTCATTGGTCGTCTTATTAGCGGTAACACCATCCAATGCCCTCACATGAAGCGGCCGTAGCTGTAACTAACTCACTTGTTAGGAATTGGCTCTGACTTCCTGGTCAAAAAACTCCACATGTCACGTCAATGGTGCGTCTTCGCATCATCCTTGTTTTTCTGCGCAGGACAACTGGGTGCCACACAAATAACCAATCCCCATCACCTTATTTTTGTCTCTGGGATGACAGGTTTCGCCTACGGCATGTTATTTGGTGTATTTCCTTCCATCGTTGCGCATACTTTCGGAATTGGAGGTATATCTCAAAACTGGGGCATTATGACCCTTGCAGCCGTTGTCGGTGGGAACATCTTCAATCTCATTTACGGAACAATCTACGATCGAAATTCCGTTATACTACCAGGCGGCGATCGTGACTGTAGAGAAGGGCTAGATTGTTATCGAACCGCCTATTGGGTGACATCTTATGCAGCGATTGCGGGTGCCTTTGTTACTTTATGGGGCATCTGGCATGAGAGGAAGGTTATTGGGAAATTGGTTGGAGGTAAAAATCACTCACATATAGGTTAATTAAGAATAAATACCTACCTAATTTCGCATGGATGGTTAGGCGTATGGAGGGTTCTGCGAAGTATATGTCTTTGAGTCTTCTTTATTCACATGGAATGCGACCTCATGAAGACTTGGAGATAAGAGCATGATTTTGCGAAACAGAATTGAATTGGAACATGTTCAGCGGTTCATCAAAATTTCCCATGAGGAGACCCATATGTGGTTAGTTCTCTTATAAAAATAGGCGGCTATGACGAAAAAGGCACCACTATTTGGATTTAAACCTCATATGTATGTTGTAGGTTCTTCGTGTGAGTGTGGTGAGTTTTACCTGAAGTACTGTCGAATATTCATTGAACCTGGCCGTTGCGAAGACCATAAGATACAGGGAGACTTCTTTTTTAATTGCTTCGGAAAGTCCAAAATCGCAACAGATTCCAGAGGCCTAGCTTGCTTTTCTCCAAATAGCCAACGTCCCTTGACAGTAGAGAGGGGAATGGAACAACAATTAAAGTACAGCATGACTTAATATTAGCATTAAAATGGATAGCCGAGCCCAATGCTTTGAAAAGAAAACGAAAAAAACACATGGGTATCTGGTTAACAGAAGGATAGCTGACAGTGGGGATAAGCGGAGGGAGCAGATAGAGAAGTACATGATTCTGTGAACTCATCGTAGATTACAGGGGCGTAATGGGAGACGAATCTAAGCGGCTAAATCGATTCGAAGGCCAAGTCAGCTTGAGAGTCAAGGCTAGGCGAAAGGCGTGCTTTTTTCGGTTCGGGTTCTTGGATATTGCCGCCATTTTTTTTCACTTTGCATTCATCTAACTCGTGTTCCAGCTCGTTCACTTTGCGCTTCAATTCTTCTTCCCGCTTCTGAGCCTCTTCCAGAGAGCGCCTCAGCTGCAATTCAGAGTCACGCAGGTTAAGCTCCGACCTTCTCGAGGCTTCCTCGCTTTGTTCTAATTGCGTTACTCTTCCACGAAAAAGGCCATTGATTACTTCTAGCTCACTGACACGGGTCTTTAGCGAAGTATTGGCAGCGAGTAAACCCTCGTATGTTTGCGCCAAGTCTAGGTGGCGATCGTTAGACGACGTGCTTGATCCCGGAGACGGTTGTTGTAACTGCAAAGTTGAGAGTCCCGCAGCGGATGGGTTGATGCCGTGTTCTGACAGGGTGACACCATCAAGGATATTTTGAGGGGCGATATTGTTATTATGGGAGAAGTTAGGGGTATCGGTCCGTGATACTGGAGAATGCGACCGGTCAGATGGAGGTGACGTTTTCCGTGTTCGAGTAAAACTGTACGTCCCAGTCGCTGCCGTTCCATCGAATTTGGAGGTAGCAATCCCGTTTGCATCAGGTGCCGACTGCTGATTGCCAACCAGATTAGATATCGATGGATAGGGGGGAAAGAAAGAGCTAGAATGCCGGAAACGCGAAGTTACCTTGCGCTTGGACGCTTGTCCCGAGGTCTTGACCCTATTACGACTTTTAATTACGTCCGTTTTTAGATTCAATGGGCGCGGACGGCCGTGAAGTTTGAGGAAAAGCCCGCAGGCGTTGCAGAGGACAGCTCCCATGCCATCCCTTCTCCATAAAGGAGTTTTTGATGTGCCGCAATTCTGGCAGACGGACTGATATTGTGAATTCTGGTCAGCCATTGCAGTCGCCATGAGAGTCAATGCAGTGTTTGATAGGAAGTAAGTAGATTAATCTTGTTAAGCAGAGATGGGCTTGTTATCTGGCTTTTTAGGGTCTAGGATTGATAAGGGATCGGAAGATGGGATTCGGCAGTGATAAGGGAAAAATTGGGTCTGAAACACTAAAACGAGACGCGCTAAAACTGCGTTCCACGCTAGTCCCAATTGGTAAAGCTCATTGGCTGCCAGCAACGATGCAGACACAAGGGGACTAGCAAACAGATAGCAAAATAAACGAGAACAAGTCTAATAGATCAATTAACTTACCGTCGCTGTTCCGGAACCGCCAGTAGTAGCACTCGGCGAAGATGCGGCGTAATTCATGCTCTGGGTGGCGTTGTGATTGGTACTCGCATTCTCAACGGTGTCATATGCCCTGTGTGCGCAAAGAACGTGTAAGAAGCCGTTAGCTAAGCCGCAAGGTAGTGTATTTTGCCAATTCAGTGGTAACTTATAAACCCCAGTTCTCGCATCATCCTTAAGGTGTCACTGGCACTAACCGGAGATATGATGTCGGGGCTGACGCGGCTGACGCAAGGGCAGAAAGGCCAGCATTGGAAAGAGAAGTATCGGAACACGGCATATCGAGATTAGAGGCAGTGTGGCCTGTCGAATGTGGGCTTGAACAGTCAGATTGACCAGATGTCGATGCCGGGGTGGGCAATAGGGACGAAGGCATCGGAGCGGAGGTTGCACGATCTCCCTCTTGCGAAGATGGCGGAAACATTAACATATCGGTATGATGTGAGCTAGCCCGGAGGGTAGGGCTCATAGCGGAAGACCCGAGGGCAAGGGTTGCTACAGCAGACGTCATTCTGAAGGATTTGGAAGAGGAATTTGGTGGAGAAAGGATAAGAATTTCGAAGCTGGGAAAATAAGCTGAAATGATAACTATTAAGACAAGAACAAAAAATTAAAATGAATACAATGTAAAACCGACTGATGGATGTTTCTGAAGTGTCTGAAAGTTGAAGGAAAGATGTTCGTCCTGAGGAATTCAGACGATTCGGCGATGGACAACCTCCGTATCGATAGTGGTGAGAGCCAATCAGGGAGTGTCGTGCCAAGGCGGCAGATTGGATAAGCCGGAGCCGCCGTTCTTGGGTTCGCCGCCCTTTTTCTCTGCGCTGAAGAAAGGAGAGCAGATTGCTCGACGGCGTACTGGCAGAGAAACGAACAAATAGGAACTGCTTTTGTAATTGATTGGAAGAACGGGAGTATATCACTTAAAAATACTCTACTTTTTGCTAGATCTTCCAGGTGTCTCTTTTGGACCACGATGGTTTGTTTCGTGGCGGCGTGATTATGTAAATGTCTGGTTAGCACAACGCAGAGAGCTTCGTCGGATCCCCGAATCGTACCAAAGTGGTTGGTGTAAGGGCCAGGTTTCCCTTCTGACGCCCGGGAGCCTTTTTTTTCTCTATCAAAGTCCTTTGTAGATCACCAGCTTTCTTGCAACTCCACTTCTTATAATAATTGTTCTAGTGCAGCGTGTGCTGAAGTTGTTTAAAACGTTGTCCTTCCCTCTGCTGAATACTCGTCACTGCGTGACGCCGTACGCTCGTGTTCGGGGATTTTATCTTATTTTCATTCATTTCAAGAATGCCTCCTTCAAAAAATCGGCCTGCGACGTCAGGCTATGCTCGTCTTGCACAGGCAGACGAAGATAGAGAATTCGAGTACGAGTCTGACGAAGATCCTTACACCCTTCCGCCTACGTTGTCCTCCTCCGTTCCTCGATATGCCCCTATTCGCCCTAGCGGACATATGCAAGCCTCGAGACAGTCTTCACCTACAAGCTATCGTAGTAGGCGGCCTTACTACGTGAAAAACCGTCGAGGTAGAACGGATTCGTCAGGCGTTGACATTAAAGCGATCAACATGAGGCTGGAGAAATGGGCTGAGGAGATCGCCGCGAAATTCAAAATCCACCGAGTTAAAGGCAAAACTAATGAGGAGGAACGATTAGAAATACATCATACCGTGTTTCAAGCCCCTGAGGGCGTCCGGCCGGTGACCGCAGCATCCCTCGAGGCAGCGCCCCCTGAGACCGGACGCATGACCGAATCCGAGTTTGGTGAGATCGTCGAAAGCGTACGGGTTGCGATTGAGCTTGGTGTACATCCTAAAATGATCTCTCAAGGCAGTTCTGGGAGCTACTTCGCGAGAAATAGTGAAGGAAAGGTAGTTGGTGTGTTCAAACCTAAAGATGAGGAACCCTACGCCTCGCGAAATCCAAAATGGACCAAGTGGATACATCGAAATTTGTTTCCTTGCTTTTTTGGTCGGGCCTGCCTTATTCCTAACCTGTCATACGTGTCTGAAGCCGCTGCCTATGTGCTTGATACGCGGTTGAAAACCCACCTTGTTCCATACACCGATATCGTATGGCTGTCTTCCAAATCCTTTTTTTATGACTTTTGGGATAGAAGACGCGCATGGAGAGGCAAGAAACCACTACCAGCTAAGCAGGGTAGTTTCCAGGTTTTCCTTAAAGGGTATAAAGATGCAAATATTTTCTTGCGCGAACATCCATGGCCAGACCAGTCAAATACTGGTTTCCGTGCCGAAGACGCGCCAAGAAGGAAGAAGAGGCCTTGGAACGAAGCTTGTCGTCCGTCTGGCATTCATTCGGATGATGAAGATGAATACCAAGACGCTCGCATGCTCAGTCCATCTCCGCAAGACGACGGTCCACGGAAGTTCCACTGGACTGAAAATCTAAAGCAATCGTTTAGAGAAGAGCTTGAAAAATTGGTTATTTTAGATTATATTATGCGAAACACGGACCGAGGACTTGATAACTGGATGATAAAGGTGGACTGGCACACTGAAGAAGTCTCAATTGTATCGGATCCGCCAAAATTAAATGGAGTGAACCATCTTGAAGATGAAGATCGTATGCCCCCCGCTCGCCCGATATCCGCAAACTCGGAGCGAACAAGCTCCCCGATGTATCCATACAGAAGACATGAAACCATGGTAGCTACGAGCCGAACAGGAACTCCCTCCAACGCGCCAGAGCTTGTAAACGCCTCAATATCCATTGGAGCGATTGATAACAGCCTGTCTTGGCCATGGAAACATCCGGATGCTGTGAGTCTCCCTGTAAATATGGCGCGTTCCCCCATACTGATTCCTTAAAGTGGCGTAGTTTCCCTTTCGGATGGCTGTTCCTTCCAGTCTCTCTTATAGGCCAACCGTTTTCACAAAAGACGCGCGATCACTTTTTACCTCTCCTCACGTCAACTGCATGGTGGAGTGGTACCCAGACGGCACTTCGGCGTGTCTTTAGTCAGGACTGCGATTTCAAAGAGAGCATGTTTGCAAGACAGATTGCTGTTATGAAGGGACAGGCTTGGAATGTGGTGGAGACGTTGAAACAAGCAGACCACGGACCCTTGGAGTTAACTCGCAGAACAAGGGTATGCGTTTGGGACGACCTTGTTGATATCCCTGTTGCAATTCCTCTTCGCGTACCGTCCTCTGAGGCCCAGCGACGACGTGCACGTGACCGCCAGGAGTCACAAGAAGAAATGGATATTAGTACAGCCATGGCATCAGAACCCGGTCCACGTAGTGATTTACTGAGCTTCGGTTCACCCACACATGAATTACCTAACCCAAATAGGTTCGAGTTATCGCGAGATGCCACGTCGTTCGAGTCCGGAAGAATGAGAGACCAAACCACCAGTCCCATCTCCTTTAACCAGGTTGATTACGGCAATTTAGATGGCCTTGGTGATAGCGGTAGGGAACTTGCAAGCAGCTGGGCGACGCTCCCACCTCGACCGTCTGACCTCCAAACCAAACGTTATGGCAAACGGCCTTCGCATAGGAAGCAAGGATCTGTATCACGCCGGGATAGCGCCTTTCTGTTTGGTGGCGATGACCTGGAAGGAGATCTTGGCTACGCTGCGGCAGAAGAAATGGAAGGTCATGAGCGTAAGGTGATTGTGGAACGGCTTGAGGCCGTTAAAAGTAAGAATCCAGTGTTTACGTGGTGCTGACATCGGTCCATTTTATTGCTTATGATCCTAGAGTTATAATAGCTTTGTACTTTTACTGTTTTCGATGGCTGGGCTAATTGCTATTTTTTGTTTGTTTATATCTATGATCGTATATTTGTCTATTCTCTTCGGGTAGCGTGTGATTGATTTTCTCATCATGTTTTGAACAGCATGGTTACTTGGAGTTGTATCTTAAGTTCTAGAAGTCGCCCCTGTGTTTTCCTCCCTTGTTTGGCTTTTCATCTGGGCGAATTTAGAACTTATGCGAGTTCCGTTGTTAATCGGATGTGATGCCCTTTTTTGTGTCGGCTATTGGAGTTCAGCTTCAGTTTCCTTTCAGAAAAGCTTTCGGAGATCCAGTTTCTTTTCTTAGGGTGTCTGAAGAGTGACAGCAGTGGCTCTCTTGCACCTATATGAATTGTCTAGCGTTTTTCCATGCCAGTTGGAGCCTACTTCGCTGCTTTTTTTCATATAATTGTTTGCCCCATTCATGTAGATAGATTTGGGAATTTGTTAATTTAATTAGATGCTGATTATTATGTTCATATTTGAAACGACCACACAGCCAGTTGAGATGTTTGCAGGAGATGTTTGCAGAGTAATTCAGTTGGAAGGCACCTCTCTTATCGATTGATAAGATAAAGGATGCTTTCCCTTAGTAAGCAGCGGTGTTATCAGGCATCAAGTTCAAGGGCATCTTCATCTCCGCCCATCTCACTGTTTGAGAATTTATTGCCTTTTGCTCTCAGTTGTTTCTCTCGCTTTTCTCTTAGCTATATTCTAACCCTATGCAGACTCCCATATTGACCGCCTGACGTCCGATCGTGACCAGGAACCCGCCAGCATGAGTGGTCCCCCAGCGGCGCTCCTGCTTAATCCTAAGAGCTTTAGAAACCGACCTGCAACCAGTAATACTCTAGTCTCCGGTTGATTTTAGCTGAAGTACACATGCTAATCTACCTTTTTGGCCCAGGGCGTTCTCCACGAAGCACTCTCCAAAATGACGTCAATCGCGATGTTCTACCCCCAAGAGTCGCATTCAACGACATAGGAGCGCAAGCCAATAGCCAGCCTGAGTCGAAACGTGAATTCAATCTAATTTATGAAGGAGGCCAATCTCGAATGATTGAAGATATGTATGGCGTTGAGAGGCGGGAAAATCATCCCCATAAAAGGGCAAGAGTTGATACTAGACAAGGGAGTAGAAGTACGACGAATCTAAATGATACATTATCCCGGAAAGGCAACTCAGCTCTGGGACAGTATATGAGAGAGGCCCCGGAACGAGCTGAGGGAACATCACCTCCTGTTGTCAACGCCATTGACCTCACTTCTGGTAAAGTGTCATCACTACCTCCACATCATTCAGGGGTATCTAACCGTTTTACACTATAGATAATGAAGATGATGACGTGATTTTTGTCGCGAATCGTGATTTGGGTGCAGAAGAAGTTTGCTATGGCAAGATTGAATTTGCGACAGTTCACGCACATCAAGTACCTACGCCGCCGAGAACGGTATTCAAGGATATGACGCACGATTGGCCATCTATTAGATGCGAACTAGTTAGAAAACGCTCTCAAGATTTAAGAATCGAAGTGAAAGACCCAGCTGATATAATTTTTGGATTGGTGGATGCCAAAACCTCAGCAGCACTAGCTCCATTGCTTGACAATGGCGTTGCGAAATTCCGCGCTCAAGCCCGCCTTGACGTTCGAAAGCGACAACCTGATGAGTGGCCCGGGAAACCGTATTTTGGGGTTTTACGTATTTCTATTAATCTGTACGGACCTCGGCGTCTAGCAGAGAGCACAGGAAGATTTTTTGGCCAGAAGAACGTATGGTTTGGAACACCTAACACTGTGGATGCCGGAATATCGGTTCATAACCCACATATCGAGAGGCGTTTGGCCATAGCTACACAAACTTCTCCGAGTCGCTTCTCAGTTCAATCGGAAACCCGTACGGCCGAGGAGATTAACAGCGCAGTTACCAGGATGTTCGATCAGCTAAGAAGTGCACAAAATCTTCCAGAAATGGAACCGCCTAATTTGATTAAAACACCTCTTCTAGGACACCAGAAGCAAGCCCTTTGGTATATGATGGAAAAGGAAAAGCCTAGACGGCTTGGCTCACGGGACGAGGATAACAATTCGCTCTGGAAAGTGGAATATCAATCAAACGGACGGAAACTTTATCGCGAAATTATTAGCGGAGTAACAAGTACGGAAGAGCCTCCTCAGGCCTTAGGCGGGCTATTGGCCGACATGATGGGTTTAGGCAAAACCCTAAGTATCTTATCGCTTGTGTGCTCCTCGTTGCCACAATCCACAGTGTGGGCCAAAGGAGAACTTCACGGCGAAGCAAGCTTTAGTGGTCCTTCGGTCCGCAATGCCAAAACTACGCTCCTAGTATCGCCATTGAGCGCTGTAGGCAATTGGACGAACCAAATCAAAGAACACTTGCAAGAGAATGCCCTTTCATACTATGTATTCCATGGACCCTTGCGAACCGAAGATCCTGCAGAGTTAGCTGAGTATGATTTTGTCATTACCACCTACAGCACGGTACTCAGTGACCTTGCTCGTAAAAGTTCAAAAAGAAGTGCAAGTCCACTTGCTCAATTGAATTTCTTTCGAATAGTATTGGATGAGGCTCATGCAATACGAGAGCAATCCGCCGCTCAAAGTCAGGCAATCTTTAGCCTGAATAGTCAGCGTCGGTGGTCGGTCACTGGAACCCCTATTCAGAACCGCCTTGAGGACTTGGGATCTGTCGCAAAATTCTTAAAATTATATCCGTATAATGAGAAAGGCCGATTTGCAGCACATATCATCTCTCCTTTCAAATGCGATAACTCCAATGCGATTACTACCTTACGGGTGTTTATAGATTCTTTTACGCTTCGTCGGGTAAAAGATCGTATTGATTTACCTCCGCGCAATGATCAGACTGTTCTACTCAGCTTTTCTGAAAATGAAAAGATGCTACATGAATTCTTTAGAAAGGAATCCAATATGATGATGAACGTGATTGCCAGTCAATCTAAAGCGAAAATGAGTGGTAGCATGTACCATCTTGTCCTGAAAGCAATGATGATCTTGCGGCAAATCAGTGCCCATGGCAAGGAGTTGCTCGACCAAGAGGACCGAGAGCGGTTCAAAGGGCTAACAGCAAACGATGCTATCGATTTAGAAGAATTTGAGAATAATGCGAACGATGCCGCTGATAAGAAGGCATATGAAATGCTGTCGTTAATGAAAGAAACTTCTGCAGATATTTGCATAAAGTGTGGCAACTTTATTGCTCTGCAATCGGGTGACGAGACTCCTGGAGACAAGTCTTCAATAGTAGCAGCCATGCTACCATGTTACGATCTACTCTGTGCAGATTGCTTTTCCCGTTTTAGGCCGGTTTTTGATGACAACGCTGGAAAGCCCCTGCAACTTAAATGTGTTTTTTGCAAGAGCTTAATCGCACCGGCCTACACAGTCATAACTCCTGCAGGGTTTGAAAAATATCAAATGACGCAACTTGGCTCAAAACAAAACCGGAAGCAAGTCAAGATACTCGGACAGTACGAAGGGCCTCATACGAAAACAAAGGCGCTGGTTTCCCACCTTCTCAAAAATATGGAAGAAAGTAAACGCAATCCAGGTCAACCACCTATCAAAAGCATTGTGTTCTCATCTTGGACGTCACATCTCGATCTCATTGAAATCGCGCTACAAGACAATGGCATTACTGGGTTTACTCGGCTTGATGGTACTATGGTGCTTAGACAACGGAACGTGGCCCTTGATATATTCCGTGATAATGACGACGTCTCAATTCTTCTTGCAACATTAGGAGCTGGAGGGGTCGGACTTAACCTCACGTCAGCCTCAAGGGTTTACATTATGGAGCCTCAGTACAATCCGGCTGCTGTTGCACAGGCAGTAGACCGCGTTCACCGCCTCGGCCAGACAAGAGAAGTAACGACTGTCCAATTTATCATGAAAGATAGTATCGAAGAAAAGATTGCAGAATTAGCGAAGAAGAAGCAGAAGCTGGCTAACATGAGTCTAAACCGGAGCAAAGCAGATAAGCGGGAGATCATGGAGGAGAGAATGAAAGAATATAGGGACCTATTTAAGTAAAGTGGCATGTGTCGAGTGGCCCTTACGATTTAATCGAAAGTTTACGGCGTCGGACAGACTCGCGATAATATACGGAATGGGATCGATGGCGTTTTGGTACGAAGGGATATCAATGGCTAAAGGGGATTTGCTGACGGCCTCAATCCTACGGCTTTATACCTAATTATACCCGAGACAATCTAAGACTCTGTTTCGTTTTTGGCTTAATCCTGTTTTTTTGTTGTGACAGGCCTTTCTTTGAGATCCCTTTTTTGGTTCTTCCACAATGTCTAGCAAAATAAACACTGCATGTTCATCTACAGTATTGACTAGAAATAACAGCCTGGATTCCGGCTCAACTGTAGCCGTGAAGAGATTATCATTTTATTTTTTTTTTAAATCATGTACATACATACATGCACACATCACCCTAACTCGAGTGAGAAATGCCCGGTCCCTTACTAACGGCCCCAAGCAAGCTATCCACCTTCTCCCCTAGCCTCCTCATCTCTCTCCTCTTCGCACTCCGCTCGTCTTCGACCACCCGCAACTCTTCTGCCAGCTGCTTTATGCGCTCCTTCTGCTCCGCTTCGCTAGACTTGATCCCAGGTAAGACACTAATTAAGTATTCAATTTGCTGCTCCTTGATTATAAGATCGCGGGCGAGTTCACGCTGGCGCATAAGGAATGTATTCGGTGAGTCTGGACGCGGTGGTCCGTCTGGTGGCTGGTCTTGCGGGGACTGTTCCTGCTGTTGCTGCTGGGTTTGAGGTGCATCGGACGGACCGGCGGTAGCATCGCCGGTCCCAGAGGAGGTGGGAGCCAAAGGCGAAGGGTTCTTGGGGATCTTTTTCAGTTGTGGGATTGCGTTGGGGACGTTGGGAGGTTTAATAGCCGGGGAGTGGTCGTGGTAGGTTGTGAGGTAGGCGACTGTGGCGTAGAACTGGGTTGCCAGCTGGAGTAATGTGTGAGTTGCTTGTAGACGAAGTTTGCATGGTGAAGCATACCTGGTCCAGACAGGTTTGAAGTTGCGTAAGGATATCTGTCATGGTGGGATTTAGTCCGCGAGAATCGGAAAGGCAAGTATCGTTTTGGTTAGAAAATCACTGGCGATGACCAATCCGCAACAGTTCAACGGGTTGAGGTGCTCAAGAATGAATGCGCGGAGGAGCCAATACCAAAGCGATGATGAAATGGCCCTTGCTGAGTCAGCTAACTAGCGACCTCAGATAAGTACCTACCCGACTTAGTTGAACTTCTTCAGTTCTATTAACTAGTATCCGACAGCATGCGTGGGTTGATGCCGCATCTGCGAGGCAATTGGCACAAAAGAGCCGTCGTTAATACCGGGCGCCATGTCCAATCGTGCATTTCGCACCCCTATTCGTCTCCTCTCCCTCTTCTTCACATCTATTGTTTTGTATTACTGCCTACGATCATTGTTCACTTCAAAAGAACCATATCATGCTTCATATGACTTGCTGTCAGACGGGCCATCTAAGGAGCTTGTTGTGGCGAGTTTGAAGTCTGACAATACCTCTTGGTTGGGAGAACACTTGCCAGACTGGCATGCAAGTATTTATGTCGCTGATGACCCGAATGCGAAGCTAAGAGTGCCGCTTAATAAAGGGAGGGAATCCATGGTGTATTTAACGTGAGAACTCTGGAATTGCCCTGATATCTTCCATTTCTCGCTTGCAACTTTAATGGTCACTAGAAATAGCTATGCTTCTAGGTATGGCGTGTGTTGCTGATTGGAAAGCGATAGCTATATAGATATATCATAGACCACTATTACCATCTTCCAAATTACATGGTCTTTCTCCATGGGCTGCGGTATCAATGGCATAATGACGATCCCATATATGGTAACCCAACCACTCAGAAGCCCACTGATTGATTGGATCTTTATTCTTGTACTCGTCTGCTGAATTAGAGTTTAGATGGCGTGCCAATAATTCGCAGTCTTAGCCTTACATACGTCAAGAGCATCGGGTATGCACCGCTGCGATGCACCTGGGTTCCTGGATGCCCAGTCGAGTTGCAACCGTTAGATCCAAGTGAACAAGAGCCGCCAGTACGCGTCGCTGCCGAGCGCGCTTATGCGTCTGCATTCAGAACCCTGTTTCCCAACACAGCCGTCCCAAGGGAGGTTGGTGCAACGTGCTCATCACAATTTGCAGTCACCCGGGAGCGGGTAAGAGAACGTCAAAAATCGGATTATGAACGGATGCGGCGGTGGCTTTTGGAGACGGGCCTCGAAGATGCGGTTAGTGGCAGAATCATGGAATATATGTGGCACAGTATGTCAACGTCGCTCTTCTCATGTTCTACTTATTCTCCTTCTAGTACTCTGCCCTCACTATGGTCGATCTTGCTAATGCCCACAAGTAATGATGGGAATGCCGCCGACCTACTGTCCGCCAGCGGGAGAATGTTATTGCATTACGTTTGGTATTTGCAATCTGAATTGTAGTGCGGCACGGTGTGATAAACGATATGTCCATCCGATACTTGCCAAAATGCCCGACGGCTGGCCCGAGAAAGGCGGTGGGGAGAATGGCTGGCCGATTCCGGGCTGGAATGAATGAGAACGTGAACAATCTTGATTGTAACAGCGAAGTGTTCATTTCGAAAGAGGTGGATCAGGGACGACACCGCTTAACACTTAAGTGAGCACTCCCTAAAGGAGCTAGCTCTTCCCCTTGTAAACCACCAACGTGTTGTGTATGACCGTGACCGTGATAATGCACATCAAACGTGCCTCGTAGAAGTGAACACTCCTTTCGCACCAGAGACAGCGGCCAATTGGGAATCAGAAGGGCAGCTCGGAAAACATCGTAGTAGTTTCTGCCAAAAGTTAGGCCACATTGACATTGATTCAAGATGTTTCTCCTTTAACATTAGCATCGAGTCCCTTTATCTCATTCCCATCCCAGGTTAATATAATCCTTTGTTTCACTTCTTCCCCTGGGCCCACGAGATGCCTAACTTGGACTCCCAGCCCTTCCAATCCCACCTCGCTTGCCCGTCCATTCCACAGAGTTTGCCTAACAACACCATCCTTCGCATCTGCAAGAATCCACATCAGGGGAAACCTACTCTTCGCCAGCGCATCTCTAACTCCCTTTGTTGCCTCTCGCGGACTGACCAATATTCCTATCACCCCATCACCTCTCCAGCCCACAGGTGCGCCAGCAAAGGTCCCTTCCAGCTCCCGAATTATATTCGGGCCCAATTTGTTACGAAACGCTTTGCATTGCACAATGACGCGGAGGGGATGTGTGTGGGTAGGTAGATGCCATGCGCCAACAAGGTCAATTCCGGAATCTGCGCGACCGCCGATACGAATGAGATCAAGAGCGAAGGTTTTAAGGGAATGTAGGACGGTGTATTCGTAGTACGTGCCTACGTAGGTTGTACTGGTGGGAGAGAGCTCGGTTCGTGATGCGTATGCGAGGAAAGACGCAAGATCATGGTGTTGAGACGTGGGAGAAAGCGGAGGGGTTGGGAGTGACGATGGCCTGGTGGTAGAGTTCCAGCGTGGGAAACTGGGATAGGGCGTCTGTCGCTGAATGTAGCGAGACAGTTGGGAGGCAAAGGGCCGAAATTGTCGGAGGCGTTCCATGGGGTTTAATTGATGCCGTTAACATGTCAGGATGGATGCTGGATTCTTGCCGTCAAGATGAACACCACTGCTTCCCTCCAAGTGTTTGCCCACCACTGAACACCAAGCAGAATCCGGATTACACAAGTCTACAGGCTCTATAACTACGGATAAGATAAAGTCCATCAATTACACCATCACGGTATACATAGAAGACAGCACGCTGGATACCAATGGCTCGTCCTGAGTTATCTCAACTTCACGGCTTTTCCTCGCCAGGCAAACGCTCTCTCCTAGCCGCATATTCGGAGCTCATGTTTGAGATAAACGGGCCATTTGATAGTGAAAATTCGCTAAGTAATGCCATAACGTTGAACTATATCAGAAAACCCGATATTCAGCCCCTTCTAAAGTGGCATAAAAGGTCTTGAATATAATACATTATGCTCACGCCGTCATGTCGGCAAGGGTGCTCACGCTATTTCCCAAGTATCATCTACTTCAGCAACATCGTAGTCGACATCATGACTAACATCTTTCCTCATTCCCAAAAGCTCAGTGTCTTCACCACCCATAGCCACGTCGCCATCAACTTTCTTGGCAACTGTTGGCCGCGCTGACATTGTCGTTGACATTGGGGCGTTGGCAACCCATGTCATTTCAACGTTGCCCACACCTGGAATTTCAGACGGCCCATAGATGAGCTGCTCTGCTACATATCGATCCTTGAAAGTAACGATTTGGGAGTCGGGTCTATCGGGGTTCGGTTCGAGATTCTCATATTCCCCGATACTCTGCGAAAGCGTTAGAAAACATCAAGTCAAATAAACGGAATAAAGAATGGTCACATACCAAGAGGTATTGTCTCAACGCTTCGTCACGATCACTATTGAATTCCACTCCAGACACGGCAACCCTTTTAGGGCGATTATCTAGTCTGAGTACACCGCCACGTCCACGGAAATGTCCCCTGCCTCGATATCCTCTAGCAGCAAAAGTGTCATAGCCGCGGCCTCGTGGAGGAAATCCACCACGACCATGATAGCCACCCCGGCCTCTGCCGCGACCTCTAGTAGTAGAGTCTGATGCATTTGGATCGAGACCAAGGCTCTGCGCCTCAGCTTCCAAGGCTGCTAATTGCGCACGTAACTGTTTCGTTTGATCGCTATCCTTATTACCCGTAGACGCTGTAGTTCCACCAGCCTCTTGATTCTCAGTTGCGGCCGCGCCTTCACCGTTACTTGCACCCTTCATACCGAGTCGCTCCAGTAACTTCGCCTTCTCCTCTCGTTGTCTCTTTAGCAATTCCTCTTTTTGCTTTTCAAGAGCCTGCATAGCCTCCTCAGTCTCCTTTCGTTTCCTCAATTTTTCCTCATGAGCCTTTTGAGCTTCGGCTTGCTGCTTTTCAAATTCTTCCTGATTAAACGGGTTCTCTTCTGGCTGAGCGTTACCGTTTGTTTCATCCCGTCCCGGCTTATACCAGTATACTTTAACAAATCGATTGTCGAAAATGACTTTCGGGCTGGACCACGCGCGCTTAGCCGAAGCGTAGTCATCGTATTTAACAAGTGAAAGATGCTTGTAGGGCTTCATGGTAACTTCGACAATATTACCAAACTCAGAAAAGAAGTCTCGCACCGTTTGCTCGTTGAATTTGTCCTCGGGTATCTGCTCAACGACAATGGTGGTGATAGATTGGTCTTCATTAGGGCCGGCAAGTGAGAACTCTGCGCGACCACGCTTCTGACCACCAAATCCTCCTCTGTCACCTCGACCACGGCCACGGCCGCGTCCCCTGTCACCTCCACGCGATGGACCAGCACCGTTTGTGCCGTTGGTAGGTGATGGGCGACCTACTAGAATATTGGATTTAGTTGGATCATATTCTAGATTATATCAGTCAGAAGCTATCAGGTACTGCCAGAGGGACTCCACTTACCATCATCCTTAGAGGGTGCAATCAAATGGTCCGGGCCGTGCTGATACGGGCATGTGCTTCCCAGCACACAAAATCCCTGCGTATCGTAGTTGTTACATCGCTGCGCGATTTTGGCCGGGGGAGATCCAACTTGATTTTGTCCCAACGGAGGCACCTGGGTAAGATTCGGCATTCCCGGTAATTGAGGGAACCCCATACTCTGTAACGCTAACATTGCAGCCATTGGGTCGCTAGGATCGAATGGCGGAAACCCTGGTGGTGGAGCAGGAGGTATTCCTCGAAAGCCGGCTTGGGGGTTTGGGGGAAATTGCTGAGCAGCCGGAGCGGGTCTTCGACTGTCCCATCCACCGCCCATCCTATCAGCTCGGCCACCGCGCCTACCTCTCATCGTCTTAAATGGCCGATCAAGGCCCCTGTGCTGCGAGTCGTGTTCATCTCCGCCCTGAGAAACGTCGTTGAAACTTCGCTTTCTGCCGCCAAACGGTGTGTTTTCTTGAAAAGTACTGCCTGCTAGAGAAGCCGAAGGCCCAGTTGGAGTCGGTATAAATGACGTTGTTTCAGTCGACGATATAGGCTGAACGAAAGGTATGTGTTGAGCAGGAATCGGTAACGCTGGTGTGGTCGTGGACTCAATGGGCGGTGGCTGTGGTTTCGGGTTGTATTTGTCAAAGATTTCATCAACAAATTTTTCTGGATCTATATGCAATTCGAAGATTAGAATATAGATGTCGCATGTAGAATGGCCTCCGAATCCTAGAAATCCCAACTGGAAAGTTTGACGAATACACTCACCCTCCTTCAAAAAGTCCTTCAGCTTCTCGACCGACACCTTGCGGATTTCTTCGTCTGGTGCATCGGAACGGATAAGGGCTAGCACGTAATCTGCGAGGACATCTGAATCTGCGTCGGAGCTGCTCCCATCGCGTTAATATATACGCGCTCAAAAAGCTTTTCCTCCCCGCTTATCATGGAAATGAGGTGGGAAAAACGCAGTAGCAAGAGCCGAGTACTTACATATCCTCGAGTTTCCTGACCGCCCAAGCCTTCACCTCTGCCGCTTGCTCCTCTGTGAAATGCATCCTTCACTGATCTTTGCTTGATGGCGCGAATGTTCAAGGAGCGTCGCGACTGGGGGAGTCGGGAGTACCGAGCTGTCTTTTCACGTGCCGATGCCAATGCAAATAAAGAGATGTAAGTAAGAGATAGCTGTTGCAGTTTAGATAACAAATTGGAAACAAGGCAACAGGAACAGTGATGGGGAATTCCTAGTGGATTGTGTTCTTCGTTGCAGTTCGTGGACACAAAAAAGAACTTGACATCAGATGGCAACTCGTGCGCCAAGTCCCAGCTCAGCGAACCTCACCAACGACTCGTTGTTAGATTATATACGGAATACGCGATATTTGAATTGAAGTTATATTCGCAACTAGCATGGGCAGCAGGCTGACCTGAGATTACCACTTGCACAGTGCAATTCTTACATGCTATGTTAGGGTAAAGCTACCATCCAGTAGTTACGAAATGCGATCTCAAGGGAAAGTCTCGAGTGATACGGAGAAGGTCAAGCTCCTTCATTGACTAAAGTAGGGTGAGAATGGAAAATTGGCACTTTCCAAGACAAACAAGGACAAAAGAATATCAGTGTATCAATCAAATAAACCCTTGCGATTGATTTGGTTCAGCATCGCAATACCGCTCCGACTCTGACAAGCCTGTGGGTTGGCGAAAATACTGTTTGGTTGAAAACGAGTCGCTCGCACCATCGCGGGAGTGGAAATACGTTCCGGATGTGCGTAACTCACTGTCTAGAAGGGTGCTGCATATAAGAGGCAGACAATATCAGCGTTTCGTCCGGCGTTAACCAAAGGCTCCAAACCCAAAAACTCCTCCAAGGATCCACATACCTTTGGCCATCTTGTCCAATTGCTCTCTATCTTCCTAACTCCCCACAATTTAGGTTGACGCAACCTCCCATTCCTCCCTCCTTCCATACGTTAGAGCGAAGACTTCGTACTATGGCTACCCTTGGTCGCCTTCACAACAAAATCGCGATTATCACGGGCGCATCGTCCGGAATTGGACGAGCTATCGCCTTGCGGTATGCGGCCGAGGGCGCGTACGTTGTCTGTGCAGACATTGACCCTGCATCAAAAGGTGAATTCTTCCTTTTTATCATTGCGACACGCCAGGGCTTCGCATATTTGGCGAAACTTGGTTGTCTGGAACATCATCAACGCTTTCCGCAATGTGATAATAACTTGTTAGCATCTTACCGCTAATTTCCAACTGGTTCAAATATATATAGAATCCGATGACGCTAGGCCGACACACGAAGCACTGAATCAAGATTATCCCGCCAGCGAGGGTACGTGGCAGCGTTCGATTTTCTTCAAAACGGATGTCACGTCTTCTACAAACGTGGAGAATTTAGTTCAGGAATGTGTAAAAACTTTTGGAAGATTGGATATGTATGTCCCATTCCATCACAGACCCAACACCACGCTGTTTGGTAAGAAGGAGGAGGCCAGAAGAACGCCAGGATACCAAATATATACTTACACTACCGGTTTGTTAACAGAATTGTTAACAATGCCGGTGTTGCCAATGGTCCGAGCAACCCACCCGGCCCTATCCACAAAACCCCCGAATCATCTTGGGATACAATTGTAGGTGTCAATGCCAAGGGAGTTTGGCTAGGATGCAGTAAGGTTCTCACCATTAACTAGGTACAAACCCAGTGCTAAGCTGCAGAATATGCCGTTACACAAATGCTCAACCAAGAGCCTCTCCCCAGCGGTGATAGGGGTTGGATCATCAACATGGCTTCAATCCTTGGCTTTGTCGGCAGCACCGGGACTAGTCCCTACTGTGCATCCAAGGGCGCTGTGGTCCAGATGACGAAATCAATAGCATTGGAGTATGGACAGGACAGAATGTACGCCCCTTTTTCCTTTGCATATCCATTCCTTTGCCTTTGCCTTGCTTTTCTTTTTTCTTTTTTCTTTTATTTTGCCCTGGATTGACGATGGCTCGTACTCATAGCCATGTCAACGGCATTGCACCGGGTTATATCGAAACATCCTTTGTTAGGTCTCTTCTCTCGCCCGACTCCCCTAACCCGCAAATGAGAGCGGCGTTCGAAGCTATCGGCTCTAAACATCCATTCGGCCAACGAATGGGAAAGCCAGAGGAGATAGCTGGCGCTGCTATATTTCTGGCTTCTGAGGATGCAAGCTTTATCACTGGCCATATACTGCCAGTGGAAGGAGGGTATCTTGCGCAATAAGCGAAGCTTTAGAGAAATGCAGACCATAAGTTTGAATGGCATTCCTGGTCTAGCAGTTCAAGGAAAACTGCGTGTGATAAATTAGTAAATGGGAATAAAACATCGCATGGATTTGACGCAACCATCATCAAAAGTAACAGCTATGCTAGATGATACCACAAAACAGTCATCTACTCAAGATGCTTAACAAGACAGCCAACATACAATATGCCTTCACGTATCATGTCATTATCATAAAGTTGCTTAACACCACATCAATAATCAAAAACCAAAATTTGACATAGGACCATGTTCATCAAAAGAATACGCCCATCGATAGCAAGAGCCCCAAAGGGAGTTTCGTTTTGGAAAGTGAACAATAAGACCCAAAAAGAACAGAATCCAGTTATGCTGAAGCCAAGTTGGTAAGAAGTGATCGCCCAAACCAAAAAGAACCTTGTGTTCTCCAAAATATGCAATGAGAAAAGACCAAGCGCTGATAGGCCCATAGACATCTCTGCAACAATTGCTCAGAAAAGATACAAGAAGCATGCAACTGTTATTAAACCAATACACAGTCATGACTCATAAGGCGGTTTGGAGGCACCAAAAATGTGCCAAGGAGAAGAAAAAAGAAATATGAAGTTAGGAGAAAAAGAAAGGTTAAGGCTGAAGTTGTGGCTGCGATGCAGTTCCCGTGCCTGACCTCTTTGACGACATGGCGTTTTTATTTTCCTGGGTAGCAGGGTTCGGAAGCCAATCAAATTCCAAATCTTCATCGCTCTCTATCGTCTCGTCCAGCATGCGGTCAATCTCGTCTCCAGCTTGGTGTTCGAGTACCGGTCCTCTAGGGATACGAACATGTCCATAGCGTCCGGACATAGCATTATTACCGCTGTTTTTCGTCATATAGTGCAGGGGTGGCCGTGGATCTGTACCAATCTCCGGCTCCAATGCAGAGGCATTAGAGGCCGATTCAGACCCTAAGGCTGATAGAAGTGGAGTCATATTTGCGCTTCGTGGAATAGGCAATTTAGGGTGATGCTGGGATCCTGGGAAATAACCTGAATTTTCCGGGCTGGACATAAATAGAAGGGTTTCAATGGCGTCTTGTTCCATAAGTGCGTTCTGAGATGGTGTTCGTTGTTTTGCGAGGGGGTGTATGCTATTTGATGGTGTTGAGGAGAGCTGGGGCAATTGAGGGTGTGAAGGAGTGCCTGGTATTAGAGACGCCGACGAGGAGATATCGTCAAGGGAGGATGATGTCGATGATTGATGCGTCAATGAAGGCTGCTTGCTCAAAGTGAAATTAGGGCGGGGAGAATTGTTTGATTTCTCGCCATTTGGGTTTGGTCTTCGCCTAGGATTGTTCAACGAGCCAGAGACAATGTCGGCGGGTGGAGCAAGCCGTGGAATTTGCGCCATATTAAGTGGCGTGGGCCGACTCTTCAAATCCAACAGGTGAGGTGACATATTTGAAGGAGATGTATCGTTCTGGTGGGCTCGGATCGGACTATTGATGGAATAGGTACCCGGAGGCATTAAGGGATGTCCCGTTTCAAGCATTTCTGTGATCCTGCCACCATTGCCATGACGTTCGCGAGGCGAAGTTGATTTCCCTACCTTAGGTGACCGTAACGTCTGTCTGGGAGTCTGGCGTTTTGCCTTCGGGGAAGTCGAAGAGTTTCGCCGCGAGAAGACATATTTTCCTTCAACAGGGTTAAATTCCCAATCCCTTTCCACTTTGGCCGCTGCATAGGAGAGTCGTTCGCAGAGTTGAGCAGATAACTAGAGAGTTGTTATAATACCATTAATATCGTAGTTCTTTCAAATGCTAGTGACGTTCGATGAATATGTTTACCTCTGCGATCCTGGTGCCGTTCGGCTCCGTACTCATTGTCGTAGAGCTGCGGGAAAGACAAACTACACGAGAAAGTGGACAGAAGCGGTTTCAGCCAGTGCATCTGCTGAACGTAGCTCCCAGGGCGCTAAAAGGACCCTTTGGCGGCTAGATATGCGATATTGGGCGTGTGTTTTGTCCCATCGTTTCTGCAGCTACACCTAACTTTAAACGCGCACCTGAACGCGTGATGGCCAAGCCACGTGCCAAGTCACGCCTCAACGACTGTATCAAGCCCGAAAGCCAGCGTCTCTGTAGAATTTGAAGTTTTGTATATACATACTATACATTTAGCTACTCGCTGGGATCGACTTTTCGAAAACACCGGAAATGCATATCTACCTTTTGAGGAGCACAAGGATTGACAATCACTGAGTTAACTATTTTTTTTACTTGAGGACCTATGACAGAAAATAGCGCAATCAGCGATATCAACAAGTGAACAACTAGAAAGGAAAAAGAATGAAACAAAACAACCTAGCACAAAACAACATTGCAAGAACTGAAAAAAAGACAACCCACCCTCACTCCGGGTATTCTTCCCCATGCGCGGGAATATGGAGCTGAGAGTAGTGGGAGAAACGGCTGGTGTTTGACCTCGCTCCCTTTTCTTGTTCCTTATCAAAACCCCATGCCATACGAAAATCCAGACAACCCTGGCCGTGTTTTACCGTATTTTCATTACCAGATGCATTCCCAGATCATCGAATCGTAAACGGATCATCACCAACAAAGGATTCCTCTTTAGGAGTCTATTTCTCGCAATGAAATTTTTACAACTTGTCATAATACTAGAATCAAGTTAGCACAGCTCAGCGGCAGTATGTAAACAGGAAAAGTTGGTAAACCTACGTTCTCAACACCAGGTACGACGTCCTTGATACCCTTGCGCTTACGCATATCTTGGACGATCTGACCAGGCTTGGTGCTGGGATCAAGCGGGGAACCACCGGGAAGGATCTGCCAGTGGTCAAACACTGACTGTGGGAAGGCCTGACCACCAGTGGCAGAACGGAGGTCGGCAGAGAAGCCGAAAGACTCGTTGACTGGCAAATAGGCCTTGACTGTGAATAGAGGAGTTCCGGGTCTCTGCTCTTCGGCGAAAACGTGTCCTCTGCGGCGGGTGAGGACACCATAGATACCACCCATTGCCTGCTCAGGTACTTGAATCTCAACCAAGAAGATAGGTTCGAGAATGCCGGGATCGGCCAAAAGAGTAGCAGCATAAACAACACGACGAGCAGTAGGGATGATCTGGCCACCACCACGGTGGATAGCATCAGCGTGAAGAGTTACATCTAAGATGTTGAAGCGAACGGATCTCATTGGCTCTTCAGCAATAGGACCCTCTCTAGAAGCCCACTGGAAGCCAGAGACGACAGAATCCTTGATTTCATTGAGGTATTGAACAGCCTTAGTTTGGTCGACAACCAAGTTGGCACCAGTGGTATCAGGACCGAAACACCAAATCTTTCGTGCATCAGTAACATCCCAGCCGAATTCATCAGCCAAAACACGGGCACGGGCTTTGAAATCGTCACGGGGGCTGATCTTGCCAGCTTCAATAGCATTGGCAACCTCCTCACCAAGTGGCTCAGCCTTCATGTAGAGACGGTTGTGCTTGTTGGGAGACTTGGATAGAGCAGTGATGCTAGATTCGCCACCAACAGTCTCACGGTAAGAGACCACTGGGTCGGAGATACGTAGAGGAACACCAGCATGGTCCTCTTCGAGATCCTTCAAGCAAATTTCCAAGTGCAACTCACCAGCACCAGCGATGACGTGCTCACCGGATTCGGAGATGTACGTCAAAACGCAAGGATCAGACTTGGACAGACGCTTGAGGCCTTCGACGAGCTTAGGCAAGTCATTGGCATTCTTGACTTCAACGGAGCGTCGGACGACTGGAGAGACAGAGAATTTCATGACCTTCAAATTGTGGGCAGTATCGCTAGTTGTGAGCGTACCAGATTTAAGCAAGAATTGATCAACACCAACCAAGCCGACAATGTTACCAGCAGGAACGTCCTCAATCGGCTCAATGAAACGGCCCATCATAAGAATGGTACGCTGAATAGCCTTGATGTGCAAATCTTCCTTCTTTCCGGGGGTGTAGTTCGGGCCTTGGATACGGACCTTGAGACCAGAGCGGACGGTACCGGAGAAAACACGACCGAAAGCATAGAAACGACCCTTGTCAGAAGTCGGCACCATCTTAGACACGTAAAGCATGAGAGGAGCTTTGGCATCACAGTCACGGATACCAATGCAGGCCTCATCGTCAGAGGGCCCTTCGTACAAAGTCTCGGCACGATACTTTTGGGAAGTGACGGGTGATGGCAAATGAAGAACCATCATTTCCAAAAGGGCATCAGCAGCTGGAAGGAATTTCTTCATGACGATCTTAAGAAGGGGCTTGCCCTCCAATTCCTTCTCATCACCGGATAACTTGATTTCAAGCTTTTCAAGGAGGACAGAAATCTCCTCCTTCTTGGAGTGCGTGATCGCGTTGAAGATCTTGAAAATAGGGTCGAGGATAAACTGGTTGAAAGCACGCTCAAGCTGTTTGCCTTCGTGCTCTCCATTCTTGGTCCATTTCTTGGTCTTAGGGTTGAAGTAGTTGTCACCCTTTACATGATATCAGCATAAATTCGGCTCATAGGACATCAGATGCAAATGACTTACCCAGAGACGTTCCATCATCTTCTTCTTGTCTACACCGAATTTCTTGGCATACTTGGAAGCGAATTGTCTGACGGTGAAAGCCCAGCCGTGAAGACCGGAGCCAAAGGCAACGGTACCCTTGTCGGGATAGACTTGGACATCACCAAGAGCGGGATCGAAGTAAGTTGCGATGATGACGTTAACGGATTCAACTGTACGAGAGAAAGACTGGTAAAGATCTTCCTTGGAAACCTGAAGTTCAAGGAGAGCACGGTCGACCTTGTTAATGATACAGACAGGCTTGATACGCTCACTCAGGGCTTGACGCAATACTGTCTCGGTTTGGACACAGACACCAGAAACGCAGTCAACGACGACGAGGGCACCATCAGTGACACGGAGTGCAGCAGTGACTTCAGAAGAGAAATCAACGTGACCGGGAGAGTCGATCAAGTTAATCAAGAACTCGTTACCATCGACCTTCTGGGGAATATCTTTGATATCCTCTTCGTCTGACAGATGGGCATAGAGGGAGATAGCAGTGGACTTGATGGTAATACATCTATCCTGCTCGTCTTGACGAGTATCTGTGAAACGGGCCTCACCAGCCTTGGCAGCGGAAATGATACCAGCACGTTGAACCAAAGAGTCGGTTAAAGTGGACTTTCCGTGATCGACTATTGTCAATGATTATTAATAGTGCGTCCACCCAACACTTTTCAGCAACTTGACATACCGTGAGCAATAACGGACATGTTACGGATGTTGGCGGGACGATCCATCAATTGCCGGATCTGTATAATTGACAGTCAGTATCAAACATTTCAATCCCCGTAATCACTTCGCGAAGCAATTGGGGTATTCGTTTTTTCGTACGTACCTCCTCGACCGTGAAGCTGAAGGTAAACCACACCGTTAGCCAAGCAATTCATTTCGAATATAGGGCCGCAAAGACGACAAAAATTCCCAAGACAATTTTTCTCGACAGTAGCAACAAAAGGAGTTTGAGATCCAGCTTACTTGACCATCTTGACGGTGTTCTAGGTTTTCACTGCCCTAGAGGCGGGGTTCAATATCTGAAAAAAAAGAAAAGAAAGTCAACCAAAAAAGAATCAGGACCGAGAAGACTCTCGACCTGACCAGATTCTTGATTGAGAGAAAACTTTTAACACAAGATCAGCTCGGTACTGAGTTCACAACGACCTAAAGCTGGAGAGGGTTAATGGTGGTGGGAAGAGAAGAGAGAAAGGAGAGGGAAAAGAGTGGGAAGAAGAAGCGAAGTGGGCGTTACTAATGATTTTTTGCCGATTCTGTGCATGGAGGGGCTTGTGCGGTTTTCTGCGGTCGCCTGACCCCTCATTGGCCCAACTGTATTAGTAAGTATTGCTTCATTCCTTTTGTGTGGGAGTTACCCCGCACCTGTACCTGGAGTGTACCTCCACTCCTATTTATGCAGTGAATTCGAAGGAAGGTACTTCGAGTGACTTCGTTCATGTCTCGTCCACCTGCTTTCTTCATGGACACGTTGCTGTATGCTTTTACGACCAGTCACGTCGAGAGTCAAAATACTCCTCCTTGACGGGACCTGGAACTGCCAAAGGACAAGGAACTTGAGTGCATTGCCTCATATGCATGCTGGTTGCCTTTGGAGTGAGTCAATCGTGAGTTACAATCGGGGAGCCGAGATAGGCTCACCGCAACATCGCGTTTCAGTTTACCATGAGAGGTGCTGAAACCTTGTGGTGAGCCTGCGCTGGCTCCTGTGAGTTGTTCAACCATGGTCATAATGGATTGTCCCAACCAATGAAACCCCTATTCTATTATTATTACAAATTAAGTACCATAGAGAAGAACAATATAAATTTATCGCCCAAGGTCCAAGAATAACTCCAAGATGAGCTCTAGGTACCCAGGATCTTAGAATATGCGTCTTCCACGTCCTTCGCCACCTCCATCAAGGTAACGATAATGATTTGGTGCGTGATATTGGGAAGTTTATCTCTGTGCAATCCAATCCATTCTAACGGCGGAGTCGCTTCGCCCATATCACGCAACTGAGGAGTCTCGATCACAGGTGTCTCCAGTGCAGTGTATGTGTATCTCGACTGAGGTACGTTCACAACAGCCGTGATCTTTTCCTGGCCGCTATACTCTCCATCTTCACCTTCGGGGGCCCCAGTAATCTGGACAGCAGCTTGGGGAAGAGGCTTGCCTAATCGATTCGCAAGGGCACGTGAATGAGTATCCCACATACCGCGAATGAACGCAATGCGCGAGTAATTCCAACCTACATCGACCTTCCCTTCGAAGGAGCTTTTAAAGACATAGTCAATATTGCTCGAAGTAGGCACTTGCCAAGTCTCCATTGTTGCGACGAGGCGTGGTACTTTTAAGATAGTCCCGCCGCGCGAATTGATTGCCCGGCCGACAATTTCGTCAACTGGGAGCTCCTCGGGAATAACTTCGGTAACACGGTTAACACTGGAGAGAGCTACACGTAATTGCCCAAGTGTTAAGCCCAGCCCACTGTGTATCTTTCCTGCTTCAATCGCTACTGAGAATTGAGCCTCAGCATCCAGAGCTTCAAGTTTGAAAATTTGGCTATCTTGGAATGTGCTTGGGAATACGCCGATTTTGATTTCGTTTAGGTTGACCACGACTTTTGTTTGAAGAGATATAGGCATCTTGATTTCGCTATCATCACTCTTGGTTGTGGAATCCCCTTGATCGCCCGTCGAGGACGAGATTAGGGTAGATTTTCGTCGGAGAAAACCTTCAATCTCTTTTAAAGAAGTCTCGTATGCTGCTTGCTTGTCTTGAGCAAGTCGCTGCAGCGCCTGGAAGAGAGCTAGTCCTTGGGAAGTAGCCAAGGCTGTGCAGAACACTTGAAGCTTTTCGCCTTCTAGGCTGCTCACCAGGCGGTCACTGCGTGAGTTCGAGGTATCGCGAACGTTATACATTAAGAATTCAAAGCAGCTCACATCTGCAACTAAAAATGGCTGGTACTCGAACGATACCTTTGATTGTAGTCGGCTGAAACCCACCGCGGCTTGAATTAGGGGAGTATGGTATGCCGAAAGATGTCCCTCTATCCATTCTATGGACGTCCGAATTTTGAATTGGGAAAGCTCTACAAAACCGCTAAGCCGGCCAATGCTTTGTATGCTCATACTTTCAAACCCAACGCAAAGATTTTGTTCTAAGTCGGAGTTTTTCTTTGAAGAAAGCCAGAGGGACTTGATTGTAAACTCCGACCTTCCCAGTACTTGGCCCAGATCAAGTTGCACATCCAGTTGCTCGACTGAAATCGTCGAGTTCCATGGGAATGCTTCGGCCGACGCCATCTGTTGGTATTGTTGAACAATGTATGCCTGACCTTCGGGAGATGACGGTTTAACCTTTTGTGCTTTAGATGGGCTCTCGGGCGGCATCCAGATCTCATGAAACAACATGAAATCCTGAGCTTGTTTCGCATTAATTTGTAATCGCACCGGGTCGATTTTGAGGATTGCTGAAATGCCGCTACTAGCGCTGACGTGTTTGCTGTTCATCATGGACACAACAAGGGAGTCGATGTTGAAATTTGCCGTGGATTCACTGGAATAGACATGTTTGATTGACGCTTGTAGCCGGTTGAATGCTATCAAAACGGCAAAGAACCTCCTCTGCTCTGCGGATTGCACTGTGTTTATGGTGATATAGCTATCCTCAAAACGTGCAGTTGCCGCCACGCGAGCGATTGGTTGGCAACTAAGTGTGAATTCTTGCCTGCAGATTCTCAGTCCCATATTCAACTTGCATCGGCCCAGGATGGTTGTTGGGTCGTGTGCTCCGATGGATTTCGCTTGTAGCCCCTTCTCTGTGGCTTGGCTACGAAGCGTCTCGTTAGCATCTTGGGTGGTGTCTCCTACTACTTCCTTTACACTCGCCGTAATTTCTGTAATCAGCGGAACGACGGTTGGATGAAGAACATTGGTGGACGCAGCGACTTTAATTTCAGAATTCAGCGTTGGATCTTTTCCTTCGATGTCCTCAAACTGGACTTTGATTGCAACCCCTGGCGCACGCAGGGTCGCAACTGATACTGTGTCTTGTGAGAAATACTGACCATATTTGGCCCCACCTGACCCCATACTGGCTCTGAATGTTGGGATATTGCATTCGTCTTGGCCATTCCTGCCCTGTAAACTAACCACCGCACCAGCAAAATCGGCATCTACTAAGAGCGAGGTCAACTTATTGACGCTGGAGCCGACCGCCTTCTTTTCCCGCTCCAACGGCATATCCCTTCGCCATCGAGATTTTGCTTCCCGAAGGCTCTCGCTAGCTGAGGCTAGGGATCTCTGAAGAATACTTGCAGGGAGTATAAAATCCGATGTCATCCGTATGTCCAACGCTTTCCCTGCTGCTTGGAACGCGAGTCGACGCTCATTTCCTAGAGCCGAACACGCAACATCGAAAACTGCTTCGGGGAGCAGGGCAGAATTTTGTGACCGTTTTTGCTTGTCTCCAAACACGGACACCATTTGTAATTGCATGTCTTGGATTCGCAACCGTGATACACGTTGCCTTCCAGTAGCTAATTCAATCTTATTAATCGAGAATACAAGATCTTCTACCTCCTTTCCTTGAGGTAGGTCCACAAACGTGGAGATTAGCCAGCTTAGTTGGATGTTTGAAATTTCAACAGAGTAAATAGCATCTAAAAGCCCTGGTCGAGCTGGCAAATTATCCACTGTTATACTGGGGATTTGCGTTACTGGGCCTTTGCGTCTTGATCGGATTCGTCGAAGCTTTCTCAAGTGCTTGATCTCTTGCGAAATATCAAGAGTCTTGAGGCGTTTTTGCAGGTGAGCTGCAATATCGGCCATCAGAGAAGCCGTTTCAGCAGACAAGTCAATTTGCAGGCATTTGCTGGAAAGATGGTAATATCTTAGATTTTCTCCCTTTTCAATTTTCCTTGATGTTCCCGAGAGATGGGCTGATAGGCTAACGTTTCCGAAAGATTGTATTTGACCTCCTTCACGTCTCTTCAGATCGAATACCACTTCAGAGAGGCTCACATCAAGCTGTGGTAAATCATTTTCAAGGTCATGGGGCTGCGTACTTTCTAGGTTTATTTGGACGACCCCAAAGCCAAGATCCAAGTCGGCGAAAGCGCTTTCGGAATACAAGCTTGGGGCACTGGAATGAACATTGATGCCGGCGAGGGTCAGCCGCAAATTATATGCGAACCGTGAATTTTCAGATGCGGGTTGTTTAGTAAGAGAATCGGATTGAGGAACAATTTGCCCAACATTCTCCTTCAAAATTCGTAGGTCATCCTGTAAATCAGATACAAAATGCGATATTTCGGGTCCGCTAATTGCACCCATTATATTCCTTACTGAGCCGGCATCAACTTTGATAAGCTCGATAGTGGAGTAGATGGTTAACGCTGTCTGGCCGTTTAAGGAAGACTTGATAACACGTCCATTGATAGGAGGAATGGTCAAAGAAGATATGACGCGCTGCCTTCCGTCCTTACTCGATTGGAGTGTATGGGTATTGCTTTTAATATCAAAATCAACCTCTAAACAAGACGCAACTGCTGGGGCAAGAGACAGCCGAACCACATCGCCAGAAATCACATATGTTGTTGATGGGAGGAGCGTGAGATATAACTGGTAATCATCCAAGAAGGTAGTGATTTGAAACTTATGAATACCAGCGTTGCTTTCTTTCGGGTTTGGTCCCCTGGCATACGCTTTAGTAGTCAGTTTTAGTATGTGTTTGACTTCGTCTGCCACAAAACGATCAGCAACCTGAATCAATTCAAGAGGATCTTCAGTCATATCGTATTTTAAGCTTCGGCATTGAGCATTGCATTTCCAGTCGTGGGCGATATTGGAGTCTTTCTTTGCTGAAGAATGAGATAGGAAAAAGTTGGGGCTAAAGAGCCTCCACAACATAAGTCCTTTCGCTCGACTTGTGAATTCTGCAGATGCATGGTCAAAAGAAAGAAGAGCGCTTGAGGCTTCCAATTGGCCGCCGTAGCCTGGTCGGTGATTGACGGAGCTTTTAAGTGAATTTCCCACCAAAGCGATCCTCAGGTTGATCCCATCTAGAATTGCAGAAGCATTGTCAGCCATCAGAAGAATATGGACGTCTCGATAGTCGTTTTCGCCGTTTGTACTATTCGATGCTGGGATATCGCCATTCGCTCCCGAAAACGCGCTCAAAATGGTATTCAGATTATCCTCAACCAGTTCAATAAGCTCCCATCTTAGCTTTATTGATGCATTCGAGCAATAGCTTTGTACAATCAATGCTTCCTTTGCCATTCCTGCATGAAAATTAGGCTTAACCTGGATTATTGTTGACAAGTTTTCAGTTACGACGAGATCTTCGCCAGGCAGTGAGTCCAATGACGTTCGCATGGAACGAACGAACAGCGATATATCTTTTGGATCATTTTTAGATAAGTTCGAGCTACTTGACTCAGCGGATCCCCAAATCACTTTCATCACATAGCTCTTCTTAACGTGCGCGAGGTCCCAGGTCTGCCATTTATCAAAGGTGGACAAAACGATTGATCGGGAATCTAGCGGGCAAGGGATGATGTTATCTATACATTGTGATATAAGTTGCTGTGACTCTTCCTCCGGCAAGCATTTGAATATATTACGGAGCCTTGAAAGTATCTTCCAGGAATCATTTACTCGCAAATGATCCTCAGCTACTCGTAAAACATAAGATGGTCGAGTTAAAAATCGAGGGTCGGGGGTCTCGGAACCAAATTTGGTAAGCTGATAAACGAGGGAGTGTAATCTTTTCGCTTGAGATATAGGAATCCGTTTTATAAATAATATCATTGAATTCACCAGTGTATCTGCTCTCTGAAAAAAGGAGGCAAGGTACTCAACAGACTCTCTCGGAAAAACTAAGCCAATGTCTTGAGCTTGTACCCGTGAACGTGTTTCTTTCTCGACGACGGACCATAGTACAAAATCCTCCACCATCAAACGAAAGACTCTGTTGTCTCCAAGGTTTCCGAAGCTTGTCGTAGCCGCGGACAAAGACATTGAGTTAGCTTTAAAGTGGAGTGTCAACCCCGTTTGTTTTGGTTTCACGATATCTTTTTCCGTTTCAGTTTTCTCGCTGAGTAACACGCGCATTTTCTGTATCTCTAAGTCGAATTGATCCCTAATAGCCGTACTTTCCTTTTCCTCAGGGACCGTAGAATCTTTAATAAACCGTATACGGCATGTAGGCAACTGAATACTCATGTTTATCATCCGCTTGGGGTTTGCTAAACGCTTCGTATGGCTTAGGATATCCGATACAACATTCGATTGGAGATGATCAATCACTTCAATGGGATGAACAGGTTGAAGATGTTCAAGCAGCGTGGTCGCAACAAAAGCAGCTTCGGGGTTGCAAAACCCTTTTAAACCCGATATTAGATTTAGAAGCAGGTATGTCCGGGTAACTTTGATGTCGCCGTCATCAGGTGCAAAGTCAAATTCATCCTTCTCATCTACTCCATTCTCGTTGACACTGTCGAGAGTGTGCAATGGAGGGAGATTGTTAAGATCTAAGTCCACTTTATGAAAACGAAAGTTAGGCTCTACCCACGAGCTAGAAAATCCTTTTCTGGATGTCGTCATCTTGTGGTGACGGTCTTTAGCAAGGGTTCTGCGAGTCTCGCTTTCCAGACTAAATTGACTCGTTGGGCGCCTTGAACGACCGGCGTGGGGATTCACGCTTAAGGAGGTATTTTGAAATTGTGTATTCGGAGCATGAATGGCGGTATGGTTGTAGATGTAACACCTAGTTCCCTCAGAGTTCTCATATCTAAACGATGGCAGGTGTTCTTTTGTTGACGAATGTCGGCTGCTCAAGCCTGATGATAAAGTAGACATAGTATCAAGGGTAAAACCAGTCACCGCTTGAATAGGCGGTGGCATGGATGGAACTGGCATAACTCCCATAGCTCGCCTCTGTCCATCCTCAAATAACCCAGGTCCACCGTTCCGATCATTCCAGAGTAGCCATGGAGTCCTCTGGGTACGCTGATCATGGGTTTTAACGTGACCTTGCTGAAGTTCACGGTTAGCCAAAAAATTTGCTTTACGGTTTGCCATTTTCATATCAATAGAAGTATGGAAATAGGCATGAGTTTTCGCCGTGTGATATGGTGCATTTTCCAACAACGACAGATTCCGATCAACCACCGCAAAGACTATATCAGGAAGACTTAAATTAAGTCGTTCTGAGAATCTAGCGCCAGCCCAATCATTGAAATCAAGATCTAATGCGCCCGAGCTAAGGAGGCATGCCGTTGTTTCCAATAATACCCAGATTTTGATCGAATCAACTTTTGCTCGTAGAAATACCACATCGTATAATACGGTCGGATTAAGTGGCGGCAATGAGTTTTCTTCATCGTCGATAGAATAAGCGAAAGACCTTAATGCTGATTTCAAATGCCTCAGAAAGTCGGCAGAACACTCTCCTATGACTCGTCCAACATCAAAATCCCAATTGCAAACGTAAGTTGGCTCAGTAGGTGGTAGCCCAAATAGCCTGTGTCCATAAATATTAAATCCATCTATAAAGAGCTCCGTCTTAGACGTCGATTTGTCGGCCCGCAATGTTCGCAAAGATGCTGATAACGGACTAAAAGACGCCTGGAGGTCCATGTAATAGTTTGTAAATCTCACATCGGTATCAAGGGAGGCCGCTTCAATAGCTACGCAATTAAGCCGGTCGTAAATATTGCTAGGGAGTAAAACCCTGCAATCCTGCGCATGAACATGCAGAATAACATCAAGATCATTAGATTTATTCGGAGCCATATTTGACGGAGGATTGACTGAATTGGCCATTCCCTGAAATTCTTCTAAAGTCTTGAAATGCAAATTCTCACCAAAATAGTTTTCTTTCACCTTCAAAAATTTGTCCACGATAAACCCGTAAAGATATAGCTCGGGTGAACTTCCTGACAGATAGAGAGTTAGAACATCCGTCAGGGCCGGCGAAGTGAAAGTGTTAAACGCGTAACTCCCATTCAACTCAAGACTATCCAGGGATGCGACGGATGGATGTTCTAAGAACGAACGACGAGTGTCCCAAAGAGGAACTGAGAGTTCCATCGCGGTATTTGCGAGTCTGAGATCGAATGGAATGGCATTGCGTTTTGGTCTATAGTTTGTCGTCGGAATGCATACGTTGCAGGCCAATGACTCTGTTTTGATAATTAGAAAAGAGTTATCGTCAGTGTCAGTGGGGTTATTGATTATATTCGAATCATTAACATTCAAGAAGAGCTTGACGCCCGAGAATGAGAGGCGGATGTTATATTGGAAAGGAACAAATGTGTAAAACTCTGGGAAAGGGCCTGAAGTCCAATCATTAACAAGATCAGTGAGCAAAAATATATGATCTCGGATCAAGAATAGCTCCAAATTTTCGCTATCGACGGTGAAGGACCAGCTGTGTAGTGCATTCCACTCCAAGGGATTGGGTAAATCACAAGAAATCCTCTGGCGGCCGGAATGCCACAAGACACCGTGGTTCACGCTCGACGTTAACTTGCTTCCGTTCAAATCAAGAACAAGGCGGTTGCAGTACCCTGTTGATGTTCCAAACATATCCATCTGGTAGTTCAGTCTCGATCCCCCATCCAGCACCAGGGAAAGCCAACCAAATGGTCGAATGTCAGGGCCGTGAGTCCCTTTATCGACTTCATTGCCACGCGGGTGTTTCTTTTCTTTCTGAGTTTTAAGTTTTGAATCTCCATTAGCCGCGTTTGTCCTCCCTTTCCATATCCAGTCTTTGGAGGGCTCCCTGGTAGGAATGCGCAGATTCGTCTCATCATCGAAGTCAATACTGAAAGTAAATTTGGTACTTTGCCTCCAACTCCCAAGTCTCAACGGAGTAGCGGCCTTGGAATCGCGGTAAAAGTTAGGGAAAAGGATTGCCTGGAGAGAAGCGCGTTCTCTATCCGCCCAAGGACCATAATTTATCATTCCCCCCCTCACAACTAAATGCATACCCCATTCTGGTGGTTCCGCACCGTTAATGTCATCTAGCAGCTTTCGAACAGACGACGCTGAATCAATACGCTGCGCTGATACTTTACCAGGAATGTCCCAATGATATCTAATCGTGATACTGGGGCAATCTAGTAATGTTGAAAACCGCCCATATTCAACAGCGTTCCAGCCCTCGTGCTCATTGCGGCTTTCCTCGTCAAGGTACCTTGTAAGGCCTAGCCAATGGGACTCTCCCGGTAACACATCGGGCAAGTGAGGAGCGGATTTATGCTGGCTTGCACCTTTATGGTAAACCCGGAACGACTCGACCGACTTTTGAAAATAAGGAACGAGATCCCGGAAGCTATACCATAGCTTTCTTCTGCGATGCCGAAACGCCCAATGAAGATGCTGCATTCGGCTTTGGTCGCAGGGATCATTGTCCTCATGTCCCAGTGATCCTGCTGTGGTTAACTGGGAGTGTTTATAGTCTGGATTTGGTTTAAGTTGTACGATAGGGTGCAACAATTCGAAGTCAAAAATTTGTTTATAGATGTCAAGCGAACCCGAGTTACCAGCATCGATTTTTCCAAATCCTCTCTCAAAGGTAGCCGTCAGGATGGTTTTAGTATATTCATTACCAACAGCCAACGCTCCTTTGTGACAATTAACCCATACAGGAAGCAACGCCAAAAACCTGGGAAGCTTCAGATCAGGGTCAACATCGCACACAGAGTCAGACTCTGACGCAAGACTTTCCTGTTCAGCTGACGGCTCTTTTTGGCTGATTGATTGCGCGTTGTCCCGTTGTTTGCTCGAGCTCTCAAATTGCTGGCCTTTGACTTGTTTTGTAGATGCATTGGCCGCTTTGTCTCCTGCAGTTCCATTCTCGACATCAGAGGCCTTTGTTTTAGCCGAAGTCTGGAAACCAGAAAGTATTGAGTCGTACGCTGCACTTCTATTGTAAACGAACCACTCTACGCCATGAAGAGTTACCTCTACTCGGCAAGGTAGTCCACTTCGCTTCTTGGTCCCTTCATTTTCGTGTTCCTCATATTCAGCATCTCGTCCGCTCGCTTGTTGACTTGGTTCAGACCTCCGACTTGAGTCGCTGCAGAATGAACGTGTTCTATCCTGAACGAGTTCAGTATCTCGAATGCGGCGGAGCCAGTATCTCCAGGTAATATACCCCGATTGGATTAATATCGTCTCATTATCTCCGTGGTATCGAACGCCTTTGAAAAATATCCTTCCGCCTAACAGGGATATTTGAAGGGCATGAATATCGACATAGATGCGATAGTAATGCCATGTATAGGCTCGAATCCCATAAGATAAGAGTGTTGCGAATAATCTATTGAAATAGAAAAGGAAAAATAACGTCCTTCAAATATCACCGTAATAGTTAGCAACCGAGCTATGATGTTAAATACAGACGAACTCACAGAATTCCGCAACCTATAAGTTCAACCAAAAATACCCTAGCATACCGCTGTCAGCATTTGCCAGCTTCAGGAGCCGAAAATCGTAAGTAATTACCAGTTGAACTGAGGCACAGCATCCAAGGGTTGGGCAGTTAGCTTGCCCTCCGCGATGTTTGGCCGGGTTGGTGATGACATTGGACCCGTGCATTTCGTGCTCTTGACAGCATTATTGAAACTCCTGCAACTTATCCTTAGTCGCTACTCTGACTTCTATTCTTCTTTTCACCATATGCCAAAGTGAATCCCAGCAGTCGCGTTGAGCACATGAGTTTGCGGATCACTTGTGGTCTTGGCGGTTGAATGACGCAGCAGCACGCGTGAGCTGCGAGCGACTTCTTAATACAGCTAACTAACCAGTTATTAACTTCCCATCAGGAGCTCTCCGACTTCAACATCACAGCTGTTTAACGGCTTGTGTAGACAAAATTGCCTTGCTGTTTTGCGTGAATCCTTTGATTAACCTTCAATTAGCAGCTTGGGATAATGGTATAGATTGTTTTCTACGCCGTCGCCTGTATACAGGCATGGACTTGTTGCGAACCCTTATTCGTCTCATTCTCTCTACACTCCGCGAATAATGTCGACAATGGAGTTTCGAGCGCTTTCTGGAGGCACAGGCTCGAACCTCGCAAAAGCTACCGTGATAGTTGCTGGGGTTGCCTCGCTTGTCGCATCTTTGCTCTCCGTTGTGTATGATTGTTTCTCTCGTTCGCTTAATCAGGCATCTACTAATATGACTTCTTCGCTAGGTCTATCTGGCTTCAACTGTGAGGAATTTTCCATCTTCGACAATATCAAGCTACAAAATTGACGCATATGTGGCAGGAAGAATTATAGGAAACCGCTTCTCCAAAGATATGTCGTTCGAATTCTCCTCATGTATGTCCCTTTACCCGTACCGCCCGTGTCCAGCATGCTAAATCCATATAGGGTCCCAATATATTCGGTGTCGTCGTGGACAAGTATAATTTCACTGAAAGCTTCTTCTTGGATTGCCCCAGTCCGAGATATTTATGAGGTGCATACTTCTGCCGCTTGCCCTGACCCTTCAAAAATTCTAACCTGAGGTTCCAGGCATTCACTATTTATACATTCTTCCAACTTCTTATTAATTTCCTCGGTGGTGAACGAGCACTCATCATCATGACGCATGGTCGCCCACCAGTACAACACACATGGCCACTCAACCAATGCCTCCCGAAAGTCGATATCTCTGATCCTCATACCTTCCTCGCTATTAAACGCGGTATCCTTCAATACGTATGGCTAAAGCCCATTCTTACCGTAATTGCTATTATCATGAAGGCAACAGGAACTTATCAGGAGGGCTATCTTGGCCTGTCCTCTGGCTACCTCTGGACCGGAGTCGTGTATAATATCAGCGTGACCATCAGCCTCTATTCCTTAGCGCTTTTTTGGGTCTGCATGCACAACGACCTTAAGCCATTCCGGCCTGTACCCAAATTCCTTTGCGTAAAACTCGTCATTTTCGCCTCATATTGGCAAGGCTTTTTCCTGTCAATTCTTCAGTGGCTGGGTGCGTTGTCGAATGGGCCTCCTGGCTACACACCAGACAATCTTGCTGCAGCAATTCAAGATAGCTTAATTTGCTTTGAAATGCCGATATTTGCGGTTTTTCACTGGTATGCTTTTTCGTGGCACGATTATGCAGACCCGACAATATCGGCAGCCCGAATGCCAATTAAGTATGCCATCCGCGATGCGTTCGGAATAATGGATCTCATCCAAGATTCTAAGGAAACGTTCCGAGGGGAGAATTACCAGTACAGAAAATTTGACTCTGGCGATAACGTCATTGCACACGAAGAGTCACACTCCCGCGTAGCGCGAGTAATGGATGGGATGAGGTATGAACGAGGTGGGAAAGCCAAATACTGGATTCCCAAACCGGGACAAGTGAATAGTAGAACACCATTGCTACATTCTTCATCGTCTAGTCGACTAGAATCCCAACAGTTGGGAAGGTCCAACAGCAGGGGTCATATCCATGAGTCATATACAGATATCGGCGATATCGCGCTTGATGATGAAGATGAGAGATTGTATACAAACGCGCGAGCGTTAGAATTTGGTGATTGGAATGTAAGTATGACGGAAAGAGGTAATTTCCGGCCTAAGAACTAACAAGGCCATTAGTACCCCGTTATCACGGCAAATGAAGTCCCTCGGGATCAATTGCTACCGTCGCGGTCAAGATCAATCACAGCATCTACGTACCAACAATCTTCCGAAGGAAACCAAGTCAAAAAATCATCTCGACACCGAAGCAGCCGGCAAAAAAGCGAAGCGAGCTCGTCAGGCAAATCACTTCCAGCAAACGATCGGCTAGTTGACATAAGAGATATCGTTGACGATGCTGAGAGGGAGATAAAGAAGGCCAGTGGTGCTAGCGAGCAAGAAAGCCATTTGACCGAGTCTCGATTAGTGTAAGTTAGTGGGTAGCCTTCGAATTTTTTTCGACATTAACATGCTTTTATGTAGAAGCCGATCATCGAGCGAGGAATCGGCTCAAAAACATGGTCCCAACGGAATCGAAACAGAACCTTCAAAATCAGTTCCCGAGGACAATGATAGTGATTCGCAAGGTGAAAGACAAAGGTTTCTTAGGCATATTGGAGACGGAGTGTTCAATGAAGAGCGGAATGCTTGGGGTTAGATTGGTGGTATGAATACAAATTTAGCCTCTAGTTAGGAGAAGGCTTGATACAGGAAAGTTCTGTGGTTACGGCTTTATTTGGATACAAATTTCTTTTGGGGCAGGGTGTTCTTTTTTTGGATATATTGGGAGTTACTCTTAAAGCAACTCTAGGTTTGCTGATAGTGATTGGCTTCGTGGTGGTCTTTGCTGGATTTTGATGTTTGATACCAAACTTAGCAACTTTTCATTAGGGCGTTCCTCTGATAGATGAAAGCGCATGAAACCACAAGACTGTCCAGCAATAATATACGCGGTTGGGATCTACTGACTTGGAGGTGAAACCTGGGTTACTGGCGCCAGTCTCTGATAGGCGTGCTTGAAGCACCCCCTGGCGATGACACACTTGCTGAACTACGCTCATACGCTCATACACTCTCCGAATGCCGATTTAGAGGAGCTCGCATCCTTTCATTAAACTGCGAGGAAGACACTGATGAAGAACTAGACGCAAAATCTGCTGATGGAGTTAACTCTGCGAGTCCAGCTCTAAATGGCCATTGTGTTTTGCATGGGTTACCTTGGGCTTGCATGGTCGTCACCTGCATGACAGCCAATTGACAACAGCAGATGCGAGTCACGCTAGACGAACCCACTTGACAAGTCGCCATCACCATTCAAGCTGTCGCATTAGTCGCCGTCAAAAACACTCGGAAAGTTTGTTCGACGCATCAATGGGCTCTTGGCCTTGGGCTGTCGTGTCGAGCTCCACAATTGGCTGCTCAGAGCGGCATGCAATTGATGTCCAATGCCTTGTGAACGGCTCTTTATCGCTGAGACCCCCCCACTATCGAATTGCCAGTCACCCAGTCATGGTCTGCCATGACTATCTGCGGATTCCTATGCGACCTGTTTAACACGAGAACCCTCGCGAATGAGCCGCTTGAGGTTTATATCTCTGTTGTCAGCTCCTCTGCAGTCTCATACGTCCCTCCACGCCGCTACCTCTATTCTCTATCTAGATCTTTAAGGGCTATTCTCCAGGCTGCATGGCCATGGAACTAGCCCGTTACTCATAAAAGTGTTGATGGAGTGGGTAGGTTCAGCGTTGAGGAAATGGACAGCGTCTTGCTTCTCATGCATTTGGGCGGAAAATGAGAAGGGCAGTCCTACTCGACAGGAGAAAAGGCCAGGTGAGTGTGTTCAGTTACCAGAGGCTGTAACATACTAATCTATCGATGCATTTCCTAATGTGCTCTAAGCTCACTAACTCTTTATCTAGGCATGGAGCGAGTCGTCTCAATCTACAATAGCCAGCAGCCCACGACAATTCCGCCGATGAAGCTGGTTATCTACGACGACTTGCCTAGTCCAAGTGAACCTCACCCGTCGCCATGGAGCATGTTGAAGTGGATAACGGAGGGCAGGGACCTCGCGTCTAAAGTGAACAAACGATCAAGCCTGCTGAGCAGGTCTTCAATTCGGAGCAGGCGTCAGAAAAAGCGCAAGATTAGCGCACCTACTAGTTTTCGTCGAGTTGCGACCCAGGTTAATCAACGCCTATCTTTTCGACCTTTGGAATTGAGCATTTATTTGCCCGGAAACCACCTTCCAGAATTGCCAGAATTTACTGATTTCGATCTTGACGGTCCACGGGTTCCACCAAAGACGATATGGTCCCCAACCGTCAGTTCTCATTACCGTCGGTACTCTGACACTCCATCTACCTTCAGCGTTCCTCGAAAGCCAGTTGGTTCTCCATGGAATAGATCGTCCACGATCAGCAATCGAGGCAGTATCCTTGGGCACCGGAGTACACTCTCTGACTCAAGGTTATCACAATCCATTGTCTCTCCTTCAATAAACAAATCAAACAGCAAGCGGATTGCACTGCATAATAGATCACAGAGCTCTCCTGTTGCCAGCCCTATATCGCCTACAAGTCCAGACACCAAGGACGAAACGCCCTCCCTCGGTAGCGGTAACCTATCATATTCCCCTACAACCGACTCGTTCAGTCCTTCGTCACCGTTATCACAGGTGGCAATGTCGACTGCCCCTACAACTCCAATGCCTCCACGTTCGGACTCACTTAGGCACTGGCTTATGAATTCACCGTCGTCTCCTAATCGTATCCAACAAGCACCTTCTAATCGTTATCCGCTATATGTCAGAAAATCCCGGCAAATAAGTAACTCCACCGTGTCGACAGTGGCCACCTTCACGGCGGCGTCTCGAAGATCACATTCTCTAGCAAGCTCAATGACCTCAGCTACAACTTTGTATCAACCTATGTCGTTCCGAGACATCAGTGACAAAGACTACGAGTTAGCCTTGGAAGGTGTTTCGAAAGGCAAAATGGACAGTCCGCTCTACGAAGAAATGTATCCAACAATCCATGAACGCGGACAATACCATTTTACTCCAACGTCGCCAAACTCCTCTGAAATATTAGACAACATTGGGTTGGCGTTTTAACCAACATACATACGGACATGGGGATTAGGGAGTTATCTTGAAAGATGCTACTCTTGGGATACGAGCGTTCTCTGCTAGGTTAGGTTCATTGATAATCTCTTTTTCTTGTGCTAATGTCTACTCTTGCATCCATGAAATGTGGTCGATACTGCTTTCCATTCTCAGTACCCAGTGGTGTCCGGCGCCTGGTACAGCCAAGTTTGCGAAAGCCCAGATAATCCTAAAAGGGTTGTTAAAATGAATTTCCAATACTCCTTTTTTGTTTTTAACTGTTCATACTCGTTTGCCCAGCATCCATATCCTGTAGCTTCCAAATTTCAAGTCAATTAGGATTACGGTCTCAATCATTTAAAACACACTGTACAGATTCCTTGTCTTGCGGGCTTCGATGCGAACAAAGCTACAAACGATAGGGTTATTACCAGTTTGCAATTAGCTAAAAATAAATCCAACACGTTGAGTTTCAGAATGCAGAGGAGAAAAAGAGGGGAAAAGAAACCAAACCGAGCGTTGAAGATCTCCGTCCCGTCTTTTTGCTCGTCGTTTAATTAAACGGGTTGTCGGTTTGTCTCAGGTCTCTAACCGCATTAAACAGATAAATGGGATTCTGTTCACTGTTCCAAATCCTTCTTCCCTTCATTGAACAGCTAGTTAATTAGTTAACAAGTTAAACTAACCTGCTCCTGGTCTCTGTTGCCGGGCCAGACTCCAACTGTCCACAACATCCATATTCAGGAATTTATGAACTTAAGCTGCGCAAAACATGCTGTGACAATCCCGTGTTCAAAAGCCCAGACACGGCTCCGGGTTTACTCTGTTCGATTTCGTCTCATGGTCTTACCCCAGAGCAGTCAATATTAGCGTCATTCGGAGGTTCCAAGGAATTGATCGACTACTGACAGACTTGCACGCAGCCCATGGTTTCTAATTGTCGTTTCTCCTTGTTTTGCGATGAGATCAACGCTTTTCTTGAGACTCCATGAGCGCGCTATCTACTAGGTCACTTCATTTGCTGGTTTTGAACTGGTAGAAACAAGTTTGCTTCAAAATCGAGCGGCACATGGAACCCCATAACATTTTCGTCACTATTAATACAAGGTATGGGGAGGTCATGCAAAACCCATATTAAAAGCAAGAAGGGGTATCGACAAAACTTCCGTCGAAACAATGTATATCTCAGAGAACAGCCACTATTCTAAATACCAACATCTACGATAATGAGCTCCTTTTACTCCCGGCCAAACCACGGCATGAAATATGTAAGGGTATATACGCTTCAAAATAAGAAATACAAATCTTTCAGGGGGAAGGGCATCTATGAATCAACAATCTCCACATCATCGGATGAACCACTGTGCAACACGTCCTGGGAAACTTTGTCTTTTTGCACTCCAAGCATCCTCCATGCGTGGTCAATGACACCTGTCTGGCTCGAAACCAAGGGTTCTTCATTGATACCCAGTGTAGGGGGTTGATAGAATCTGTGCGCTTCGAAACTGTGACTTGACTGTTTGCTTCCTTTCCGGCTTCTAGCTCGTTTCTCATGGACAACTTCTTCCTTCCACTGACTCCACTGTTCATATTGCTCTCGTTGTTTTAGGGTGAAATAGCGCGGTGTAGACTTGATAGGCCTCCAAGCCAAACGATTAGACCCTTGGGGTGGAAGTTTGGATCTTAGATCGACGAGTTTGGATTCTTTTGTAAGCTTGACAAGGTAGCGAAGCACCTCTTGGCTTTCGGACATTGCCAGGTGTTCGATGGATTCGACCTGAGGAGCAGTTTTTGAGCGTAGTAAGGGAGTATCAAGCCAGGATTGCATGTGTTTTGTTCTTTGCGTAGAGTATGGATCCAGCAGGTGTGCTCGACGATTATCATCACGTAAGAATCGTACTGCAGCTTGGAGGCTGGCAACCTCTGCACGAAGTGCGTCGTTTTCCCGCATGACGAATAGGGATGCCGCTGCATTTCCAGACACAATCCCATCTGGGCCAGCTGAACGTCCATCCGAGCCAGACACTCGCTTTAGCTTCTCCAATTTACTCCTATACTCGTCGCGCTCTTTTGCAATGTTTTGGATGTCTCTCGATTGCCTGTCCATGATGTCTAGCAGTTCCGCTTCCTTAGAATGAGAGGTCTCTAATTTGGATTCCATCTCTTTAACCAAGGCAGCCTTGTTTCCTGCTTCCCGCATACGGGATTCCAGGAGCTCAATTTTGATAGATTGTTCTTCAAACACCTTATCTTTCAGGCCCAACGCCGTAGATGATTCGCTGAGTTCGCTTCTTAGGCGGCGGAGCTCTTCCTCTGTATCCGGCGACACGGTTTGATTAGATTTGAGCTCTTTGGCGCGAGATATCCATGGCGCAGGAAGACGTTCAAATTCTGCTGTCTGAGAAAGATCAGATGAGGCCGAGCCAACTTCCTCAAGGTATCCTCCTAGCATCCGAATTTTGTTTGCAAGGTAACCAAGTCCGTCGCTAGTATCAAATTGAGCTGCAGATGGTTGACAGATAGAGGCAACCGTTTGTGCCATGGAATCCATAATCTCAGCGTATGTGACAGGCTCCGTGCGATTCTCTTCAGCAATGAGGATCAGGATGTTTTCTCCCAGCTGCCTTGCAATTTCGGAGATTTCCTTTGCTAATTGTTCTGTTCTCACAACAGTCTCCGCTGATGTTTCCGTTAAAGAGAGAGAACCCGATCTTAATTCGTCAAATGCGCGAGTTAATTTTCCGCTCACGACCTTTGAGCTTCTTGCTTGACCTGCTAGGGTATCAATCTTCTGGTACAAAAAGAAGTTTTCCTCGTCTTCTTTTGCAGGCAATTTGATTTGCAGTATCAGTCGTAACTGAGATAATGATGACGCTGTGTTCTCCATGTATGTTTGTGTTAGGACACATTGCATATATATTTCATCGGCATAAGCTGCAGTAGACGGAGGGATAAGAGTCTCTGAAAGGTGCGAAAGTAATGCAATGGACCGTTGAAGCTCTTCCGCGCATTTCCTTTCGTTTAGTTCATTCTTCTTCAAACTCTCAATAGAGGCATTTAATATGCGTTCAACCGGATCAAGCTCATACAAGGCGCCTTGGAACCTTGCAAATTCTTCGCTCGAGCAACCATTGACAAAATTTACGAACCTCTGGGATAGGAGGGATATCCATGTGAGTTTCTCAAGGAGGTCATAGGCTGAGAAGCTGTCCGGTTCCGACGAGGCAGAAAAAGGTTCCGCTAACCTTTCGCGTACGGTATTGCTCATTACGGCAGCTTTGAATTCAACTCTCTTGAACCGAAGAAGCGCCAGAATTGGGTTTCTTTCAGTTTCAAAGTAGTCTGGTAAATATTCCTTCATAATGGCCAAATGTTGAGCCGATTCTTCGGCTTCCATTCGACCCAACTCCAAGTCAATGGTTTTCACTTGGGCCTTGGCCGCCGAAGCTTGAAGTTTCATATTCAAGTCCATCATTGCTCTAGAACGAACAGACAAATCATTCGCCTCCGTCTCCGATATTTGTTGAGAGACTCGCATGTCCTCAAGATCATTCTGAAGGTTAGTCACTAGTTCTCTAAACTTGGACAATGTATATTCCAGATCTTCGATGGCCTCGACTTGATGCGCGATTTTTCGGCTCTGTTCGTGATAAATGCTATCTCTGTAGTCAAGTTCGTCTTGTAACTGCTTTTCGGTTTCTACATGAGTGATTTCGAGTTCATCGCTCAGCTCCTTCAGGTTTTCCAGATCCTCGATGGCAGCTTTCAAATCGCTGATTTGCTCTTGGTACTGCATATTTTTCTCCGAGAGCTCTTCAATCATTTCTTCGGCACCCAGAGCTTCAATTTGTTGCTTCAATTCTTCCATATTTGACTCTGTGACCATCAGCTGCTCTTTCGTGCTTTCATACTTTGCCTTCAGGGTATTATATCCTTCCAAGTCTTCTTCCAATTCTTTAATCTGACTTCTTAGATCAGCCTCTTGCTGCTGGGTCATATCACGAAGTCGTATCAGTGCCTCACGCAGTCTTTCGTTGGTCCGTTCCATTTGTAACCATCCTTGACTGGATTTCTCTTCTGGGCTGGTTACCTGGCCTAATTCCTGGTTTTCTTCTCTGAGAACCTCAACTTCTAATTCTAACTCTTCAGTTTTCATTTTCAGGGCCTCGTACTCGGCCTTGACAGCTTCCGCAACTTCTTCAGCCATCTCTCGGTCTAGCGCAGCCATCTCCAAAATCGAGTCATGTTCAGTTTGAAGCCTCTCAATTTCTTCAACCCTGGATTCGGCCTCCTTCAGCTGCTTGCGAAGGTGTGCAATTTCTTGCTGTTGAGGCTGGTATTTCGCTTGTAGCTTTTGGATGATCCCCTCATATTTTTCTTTTTCAGCTTGTATTGCTTCTAGCGCTTTCACTTTCTCTCGATCATCCGCCCGCTTTTTCTCCATAACACGCAATTTCGCTTTCAGGTCTTCCAGCTCCTTGGTGACGGAGCTACTGTTAGAGAGGGAGCGGCGGTGGGCAGTCGGGGACAGCGATAGCCGGGACGCGCTTGGAGATTGGGAAGATTCATGTTTTGAATCTAGAAACGAGGGATCAATCCGTACAGAGGCCCCATTACCTTCGCTTACCGGGCTTCCAGAGCTTGCTGAGCTTGCTTGTTTCGTTCCCGGTTGTCTCAGAGATATTCGCTTTGCCGGAGAGCTGGCATTTGAACGGGGTTGAAGTCCTGGCCTGGACAATCTATTAGGAGTGGCTAAAGCCGATGGTCGTGGGCCTTTAACAGTAGTTGTAGCTGGAGCTGGCGGTGGCATCGATGCCCGGTTCGCTAAACTTGGCCGGGGTCTCGGAGCTGAAAGAGGTGGCTTTGACATCGGGGTAACCGTTCGAGAAGGCGCAACTGACCTTTCTAATAATTGCTTGCTAGGTGATTTTGTAGGTGACTAAAGCTCATGTCAGACACCAACATCCGGTTACGGCGCAATAGAACACCTTACCCGCAATGAGCGGCTTTGAGTTGTGGGTTTAGAGGCCGGGGACGGACTACTAGCATTCGAGCTTTGTCGTCTTACCGCAGTTGTTGATAGTACACTTCGTCTTCGAGTACCAGCGTTACTTCCTGCGGTGCTGTAAGCCCTACCCCTGATATCCTGCGTTGCAGGTTTAGGCGTTGGTTTCACATCTTCTTTTCTAGCCTGTTCGAGAACTGCAGTAACAGCAGTAGGACGTATGAACATCCCATAGTTTTGCTCGCAGTCGAAATAGCGCTCCCCCTGAACGGCACCATCATTTTTCCCCGTCGGGTCTTCCAATTCAATTCCAATCCATTCCCCAGGGGCAAAATGGGTTGTTCCGATAAAGCGGATTACGGCATGCCGACAGTCAGGCAGACTAATGACCTGACCAACAGCGTAGGCTGCCATAATTGCAGAGGTCGATGCCAGAAACCAGCACAACGAACGCGTCAGTTCTTGACCTTGGTCGCAGCGATGGGCATTGCTTTATACACGATAACAATGGAGTGGTTTCCCCTAAGCCTAGTCTAGTATAGTGCTCTCAGGAGCCAATTTATCAGCGCTGCCTTTGCTAAAGCTGAATAAGCGGTAATTAGACTTACTGTATGGTAGTCGCCGCTTTAATTGGCTACTGTCAGCAGCTGCCTTAGGTAAGTACCCATATCCGTGCTTTTACTCTAATGTGAGTAGTAACGTGGCCAGCTTTGTTGGAGCCACCTGCGTTGTTCAGGTTATCTTTTTGGAAACCTGGCGTCCGAAGGAAAGCTTCACATGAGGTCAGCCCTGTAAGATACCATAAGCTTGCTTGGGTGTCTCTCAGACGCTAATCATACTCGCTGACTCGATTTCACATAACTAACTAGTTAACTAGTTAATTATTAAGTTTAGTCTCAGCTCGCCAGTACGCGAGCTGAGATGCTTACGAGTTCAGCATGGCTGTTTTTCATAGATACCACTTCTGCTCTGGATTGAGGCTAATAAATGGCTGTGTTTACGATGAAAAGCCATGTCTATCTCTTTTCTCGGACCTTCCAAGCATCAACCCGTTTATTATCTCCCCGTAATATTTATGCTTCATACATTTCCACTATGTCCAAGGGTTGGGCCGACACTCCTCTGTCCTTGATATCAGAAACTGGGGTAAAGTCCCGGTCCGATATCCCGTTGAATCATGCTGCTGTACATATTGCACAGAGCATGGCCTGCTTGCATAATTCTATTCTCAGATCTTTCAACTCATCCTACAATCAATGCCTCAGAGTGAAGAGGGATACTAAGGAGGCCAGCGACTTCCTTGTTTTCAATCAAATTCTGTACGAAAGTATTAGACAGCATCACTACATTGAGGAGGAGTATATGTTTCCTGAACTTGAAAAGATTACGACAATCAAAGGTCTCATGGATAAAAACATCAAGGAGCACAAAGACTTTCATCAAAGTCTTGAAAAACTCCATGAATACGCTTTCAACACCAATGCGAGTACCTACGACGGAGCGGCGTTAAGAAGTCTTCTCGATGCACTAGGACCTATCTTGGAGAAGCACCTACATGGGGAAATTCCCACTCTTCTTGATTTGGTGCAATTTGACCCGAAGCCGTTAAAAAGAATGTGGGATTTTGTGTCAGGAAAGGCCGCGGCTGACGCAACAAAAACAAGGTGACCTCAGTTCCTACGCTACTATCTACTAGTCTGCTCTGGCACCTAGGTTGACTTGTTGTAGGATCGCGATGATGATGTTAACGTCCGCAGACAATATGTTTATGCTGGATGGGGAAAAGCTCCGCTATCCACCGGTTCCGGCGTTTGTACCATACTTAGCCAAATGGTTATTCCAGCGGCCCCATGCGGGCGCCTGGCGCTTTGCTCCCTCGGATGTGTTCGGTGAACCTCAACCGCTGGCATTTTGAACTCAAATGTTGAGTGATACAGCGCACCCACTTGCTCCTCTCTCTTGTTTAATTTCTTAATTGATTATATGGGCAATGCTGTCCTTGTTGTACGGTAACAGTATGATATCTAGAGGTATTGATACTTTTGTGAGTTGGTGAAGACTATTTCCGTGTGGCGGCCTGATATATTTTCTATGGAAGTACACTAGTCAATTTTTTTTGAAAAGGATAGCTGCACAAATCCAATATCTATAGCTCGATTCTATCAAATGATATCGTGTAATAATGATTTCCTTGCACCTGACTCTCAACTGGTAAAAGGCTAAAAGATGTGACTTATGGGCGGTCGGATGTTTCGGCATTCCTTGATTTAAAAAAATGAGGGAATAGTTCACGCAGCTCCTCAAGCTGTCTGATCAGGAATTTCGAGACCGGTGTTGGTGGAACTGGAAGGTTTGGTTCGACGAAGTGAACGGTAGTCCAACCGCGGGCTTGTGCATGGCGGCAGTTCAACTGCGAATCATCTGCAAGAACCCAGTCATTACACCGTGTACCTCGGAGGAGAAATTAGATATCATGAGGGCTAGGAAAAGAAAGTCTCACCAACAAAGAAGCATTTGCCAATCTCTGGAACACAAGCCTCTTTCTCAGCCTTTTCAAACATTTTTGCATGTGGCTTGCAGACAAGTGGTGGGTGAGCGTAGTCGCAGTAGGTGATACCCTCAAAGAGATCATCTACGCCTAGTAACCTAACCACTCTCTTGCCATGGCTGATATAGGCATTGGTAAAAAGCCATAACTTGACCTTTGTCGTATCAAAGTCCTCTAGAAATTGACGCAGTGCCGGATCAAAAGACAGAATGGAGTCAAGCGGCAAAGCATCGTCTACTCCACTGTTGAACTCCAATGGGTCAATTTTGTGATGCCGTGTCAAACCTTCTATCGCAAGCCCATATTCTCTATAGTATTTATGATGGAGCATGACTGCATCCTCGATGTTGAGAGATAGGTGTTTGGCAAAAAATTGATCTGAGCATCGGCTAATCAGAGGTGTGATTTTTTGGAAAGTCTCGGGTTACGGACCGATGAGCTGCTGCATCAAGTCATGGATCTTGTTGTCTATCGTAGTTGGGGAATTGTTAGCGACATGGGATATCTTTGGAGACATGATTTCAGAGAGCGTACCGCGAGAGTACAGCTATTCCAATCGATAAGAATATGGTATCCAGTCAGTTTTTGCACGAACATTCGTTGTCATCATTGTTGTCTATACCGAGCAAAAGCAGCCTGTAATGCTCGCAAGCCAACATATGCTCACATACACAGTTGTCAATGTCAAAGAAGAAGACAGGACGTAAGTCTTCACTGCCCCGCGGCGGATCCATCCTGGATGCTGAGTTTGCAACGAAGCCAATCTTTCAGACAGACGGCTTTTGCACTAAGAGTACAGAGATAGAGGAGATAGAAAGGACGGTGCCGGTTCAGGAAAAAGAGCATAGTTAGTGTAACAACAGTATTGCTTGCTGACAATTCCTTCAGATCACACTCCATCATCACCCCCCACAGCACAGTACGGGCCAATGCAAGCTAAATACACAGCCATTGTGTTGTGTCGAGTACGACCCGGTAATACCTTTACAAACCATTGCAGCCTTTTCTTGTAACTATTGCATTACGGAAGCCTAATACCATTACTTAAATTTACACCTAATTATCTTTGTCGGCAGTGTGTTAAGGAATGGGGTCGTGTCCATAAGGCTTCAATCTTCTCCTTCAAAGGGGGTTCTGACATGTGAGCTAATACAAATTGGGCTTAGTGTGGTTGTGTTGGCTACACACGCAAAATGACTTCGCATCCTGGGCAAAACTTGGGTTGTCACTACAACAACATCAGTCTCTTCGCACGAAAGAGAATTACCAGCAACATTCCTCCACACTAGCAAGATAGGGTGATGCGAACTTGCAAATACCTGTGAGGATTGTTAACTTTCACAGCTGATTAGCCACCAATGATCGCAGCAGAGTTGGCCCGGAATCTCGAGAATGGGCCTTTGCCAGGCTCCAAGGAGATCCTTGAGTACGAGAAGATCTTGAACATCCGTGATCAGATTTTTTCTGGAAGCCACCCTAGGTTAAGGGTCCCCCAACATGTTATCCGCAACTTTACTCCTAGATCAGTGCAAAGTCCTTCAGTGCCTACTACTCCCTCCGGTCCAGCAGAGACGACAACGGCCGCGCTTCAAAAGGAAGGCCAATTGCCATTGAATGAATCTTCAGTGGTAGGGACAACGGTAACTGGTACTGGTGCTTCTTCTAGTAGTCTCTTGCCTACTGCTACGGTTACAGCTGCGAAGCCAGCATCAGAAATTGATCCTATTTTCTTAACTAAATCTGATGATCTCATCAGAGCCGAGATACAATTACAACGACAGAGAATTGAACGTGTTTTGCGTGACCAAGTGGAGCAGCGAAGGATAGATGCTAGGATAAAACCTTCACCGCAAGAGTTGAATCCCGATTTCGATGTTGCGGAGGTTTTTGCAAAAGCATTGGAACTAGTTAAGCCTGTTTCAGAAATTTACGCAGAAAGGGCTAATGGGAACATTGCAGCCAGTGATTCCTTTGATGAGAATTCTCTCTATTCGAGTAAAGCTCCTGATTCCCCCCAAAACGAGCCACTAGTGGCATCACCCTTTGCCGAACGACACCCCCAGCCGATGTCCATTGACGATGCGGTAGCTGATACTCATGTAGCTCGTCATAATGGTGGTCCTCAATCTTTGGATAACAGGAAACGGAACTTAGTAACTTCGGAACCTCAGCCTTCTTTGAAAGCCTCTGAGAAAAGCATGCCTAGGGATAGTACCCCCGTCCAAACTGCCGTGCCAGGCAACCGACAAGGTCAAGAAGAGTCAGAGCCATTTGAAGAACCTGAATATTCTCCACCCAGTCCAAATGTCGTGGGGAGCAGGAGGGCAAGTGGAGCCCACCTCCATACCTCAGAACGTGCAAACGGAGGCCAGCCTTTCCACATACCCTCTCAGCCTCAACAAGATATTCAACGGCATCCATATGTCGCTCAGGATGTGAGAGTAGTCAGGAACCATATTACATCCCCCGCTGCACCCCAGCCATCAAGGGTGTCGCCACTAGCAGTGTCCAAAGTTCCAGGGGGCCCGCGGCAGAACCGCCGTCAAAGGAAGGCGGAGAGGCGATTGGCTGCTAAAGCTGCCCAAGCTGCAGAACGCGCTAGTCCTGAAGCAGCAGTGCAACCAATAGTACCTCGTAAGCGTCGGCGTGAGCAAGAAGTGGAAGGTAGCGCACGCCCTATGGAAGAGAGGCGGCTCGCGGTGTCGCCTGATATTCCTTTCATTAAACCAGAGCCTATATCACCACCTCCATTTGTCGAGGTGCCACCATCGACATATTTGAGATCTCGAGTTCCTCACAGTAGTGCTTATGTTGAAATTGATTCTCCTCGGTATACCCCCGTTGGAGATCGACGTGAAGGTGGTGGCCGAAGTGGCTATTGTGAAGAAAGGCACGCTAGAGGCTATGAGGTGGATGGACCCACTGATATGAATATTCCGCGTTCGTCTTCAAGATTAACTTACAAGAGACCTTTGAGAGAAGAACGTGATCTTCGTCGGGTCGCTACTATGCAACATGCACGCCAAGCGGAATACGTTCATGAATATCCCGAGCCTATGCCAGATACGTCCCCACGCTATATACGAGCGGCATCCTTCGCTGTTTCCGATCGACCAGCCCAGGCTGAGAAAACCAGGTATTATGATGAACTGGCGCCGCCATATTCTAAACCATACGTCACGAATGTACGTCCAGCGTCACCAAGACTTCGCGAGGAGTATATCGAAACCCACCCCGAGCCTCGTTCAATGGGACCTCCACCGCAACGCAGAATTGTTATAGACGCGGAAGGGAACCGATATTACGAATCCATAGCACCTTCATCTAGAATGGCACCTTCTAGCCGTTTAGCACATGCTGAGCCATATGATGAGCCGCCCATTCGAGCTGCACCTGTTCGTGCAGTGTCAGTAGTCGAAAATCCTTACCCGGAGCGTAGATATGTCCAGGACATGCCACCGCCAGTTACCTATCGTCGTATTCCTGAATATGCGCGCGTTGCGCCGAGCGAACACGGTATCTACAACCGAGAAATAGATGACAGGGGGCGGGTTCCCCGTAGCGCAAGTGTGCAGATAATTGATTACCCACGACGTCATCCGGCATATGTCGAAGAATCAACGTACCCAAGGGAAGAGCTGGTGAGAATGTCAAGCGTACGGCCTCCCCCTAGCCGCTATGAAGAAGCTGGAGAACCGCCGATGCGTATGCAGAGTGTAAGGCCTGCCCGACGAGAAGTGAGTGTGTATATTGACGATGATCCTCGTCAACCACGTGAATACGCACCTGTCGATCATGTCAGCTACCCCGCCCCTAGGCAGGTGAGAGAAGAACGGTACTATGATGATGAGGAGACCACGAAAATAGATCTTGAAGGTGGGCAAGGTATAGCTCGGAGAGTTTCTCGAAGATATTAGTCCGACCATGGCTCTTGATTAGAACAAACACACCTATAATACTTCTTTTGTTTTCTCACTTGTATGGGTACCTATTCGACAGCATTTTGGCCTCTTTTGATCTATTTTGTTTTCTAGGTCGATTTGGTAACAAGGCTAGCTTAGGTCAGCCATCGTGATGGTCTGACTCCATTGTTGGCGTGTAAATTTTTCTTTCTCTCTTAAGGTTTGACTGGGATTTGTTAAGTACTGAAGGCTTTCCAATTTTTATGAGCATACTTTTAATCGACAAACTGTTCTTGGGCTAAAAATAACATTGGTCAATAAAACCCATTTTCGCGTTGATGCAATTTTTACACTCTTGACTAGGTCTAATTGCATAATGAAATTACTTCCAATGGACCAAATCCCAACATATTGATATCGAACAGCGGTCGTGGATCCAATCTTTTGATTAGCAGATGAACCAATATACCTCACAATCCGGTGAGATTCGGACTGGAACTACCACATACAACTTTCCCTAAAAGTTGACTTCGCACCAGGATCCATCGGAGACGGTCCGAAGCAACCTAAAGTCGGGTCATCTCCTCTTGAATCAGCAAGAATCTCAGTACAGAAGGGTATTATTAGTTAAGTGGAATTCAGAACCCATGGGTTGTCAGTATCAGAGTCGTATTCACATGGAAGTGAGTGGGCGTTCTAGCCTTCTTAGCGTCCCTATATGGTTGCTATGAGACCGCAACAAACCAGGTAAGAATTCACATAGCATCTGTCATCTCTCTTCCGCCATGGTCCGTAAAGCGATAGCCCGAGTAGTTGTGATTGGAACGAAAGGATCCGCAGAAGCGTTGCCTTGTGATATCAGAGCAATGGAACATGGGCGGTGAGGGCCAGGGTCTGGACAAACTAAGCCACGAGCATGTACATTCAGCAGTGCTTCTTCTCGCTAATGAAAGGCGCATATGCAGAGACTGGTTAGTTATCGAGGAAAAGTAGTAGAGAGGGAACAACCTGTTCATTTCTCAAGCGGAGCAGCAGCAACAGCAAAGTGGGCCTGTGTATTCAAAAGAACGGTGATCCACTCAATTCTGTTGAAACTGAAGTGTTATTGTTGACAAGTTTCCTGTTCATGGACCGAGCTTGATCTAACATGGTTTTCTTCATTCCGAAGATGGATAACGTCATATAAAACCCAGTGCACAACCAGTCTGTTCCACTTGAAAATTGAGTGCAGATGAAAGCATGACGGAACTAGCAGTACCATACGCTTAACCCAAAGGCATCAGTTGTTTGAGAGCTGATAAAAACCCCCAGGCACACCCACCATCAGGCAGATTGCTAACTGGATTCTTCTCTGCAACGGAAGCTGTGAGCAAGAGGTCTGTGCGCATCCCGATTAGGCAAAGTTGCAAGCTGCTAGACTCGATTGGGGATAGCGCCAGCGCGAGGCTCATGTAACTGAAAAAGAGCGCTAAAAGCCTCAGCCCAGCCCAGACCTTGCTTCGATGTTCCCTCCACACAACACCCTCGAGCACCTGCACTGCGACGGGTGCTAATTGCTGCCTCTCGTCTCTACCTACGCGCCCTCTCTTTCCTTTCGCCTCCCTTCCTTGTTCTTCTCTTTTTTTTTTTTTAGATATCTCTCAGACCGTGGTCCGTACGGGTCTGTCGCCCTCAAAGCCACCCTTTTTATTCGCCTGTCCACCGCCCTCCTAACCATCCGCCCGAGGAGCGGAATTACACGCTCCAAACTGGCACCATGCATAAGATCTCAAACTTCACAGGGCAGGCCCGCCATGGCTGGGAACGTATGACCCCAGCCTTTGGCATGTCCCGTCCTCAACACGATATGCCTGGCTCCCATCCCTTCCGAAGGCCTCCCGTACCGCCAACCCTACCCGCCCCTCCCACAAACGATGCGATAATAAACCTCTCCTTCAATGTTCCTTTCTCATCAAACCTTCCTGGGCCAGATCCAGAAGATGTTTTGCACTCGACACCGGCTGCTCTTGAGCGGTGGACCTACCCCGAGGGAACCCCCGAAGGAACTCCGACCCATAAGCTCCCGGTACATGCAAGCCACGTCGATGCTCTCAGAAAATTGTGCCGGCAGATAAGCGAAACCAGTGGAGGACGAATTGAAGCAACCGTCACATCAACAGAGCCCAAGGCCGTTGCTTCGCTCCAGCGAAGGCCGCAAGGCTTGGTTACCAATGTCTGCATCTCTGGCGAGGCCGATCTCGTGTACCAGATGAGGGCGAAAATTTTTAAAGAGACTCCATTTGCTCTAGTATGCCTCAGAAGATTCCTCCTTCACCGTCCATCCAATTATTATGAAGTTTACTGACATGTAATAAAGCGATGTTCTACGGTTGACATTGATGTGAACCTTGTCATGGACCCAAATTCAAGTGCGATAAGGCAGAATGTCTTGAATCACTTAAATACGCTTGCAAACTATACTGGCGTAGACATTTTCCTGCTTAGCCCAAAAATCGTTGATGCAGACAGCGCCATTGTATCTTCATATGGGTACTCCACTGAGAATGGCCTCGACCATCGTTTCAGAATCGCGATATATGGGGACGTCGAGAGTGCGGAGCATGCCAAAACTAGGGTCTTGATTATGATTGATCAAATTGTGAGTTTACACTTCTATCTAGGAATTGCATTCCAAGCGCCTTCCGTCTCAGCTAACAGATCGAAAAGCTCAAGCGACAAGTCGATGTGATGAAGCTTGAATTGACTATGCATACCCTAGTCTGTGGCCGCACTCGTCGAAACATTAAGCTTGTTGAAGCTGCCACAGATACTGCCATCTACTTCCCACCGTCATTCCCGTGTGTTTATGGATATACGCCACCTGGCGCTTACAGACGCGCCAACGATGAAGTTTACATCACCGGCACTAACCAAGAACAAATTGCCAAGGCGAAGCAAAAACTGCACGAGTTGGTCCGAGGTGTCAAAATTTTTGTCAAGGATGTTTCCGTTACTCCAACTAAAATTGACAGCATTTTGCTTGATCGCTTAGATAAAGTCCGAAAAGTCATGGAGGCAAACGGATGTTATGTTCTATTTCCTCAGCTTGGCAGCCAGCACAACACTATCCGCGTTCAGGGAACAGAAATTTTGCAAGTGGAGCGGACTATTCGAGAGCTTATGGCTCTTGTAAGTTCTCACTTCCGTGCTCTTCTACTCTCCGTGTTAACCAATTTTCTTGTGTAGGCTGGCCAGTTTTATGGCGCAACGTGGTGGATCATCCTTCCAGAGAATGGCACTCAAATGCGATCACCGTCACCATCCGATATCCGGATTATGTTGTCGGATATCTGTGCTAATTCTGGCGCCGATGTGAGCTTCGATAAATTGACATTCACTATCCACGGCTCAGACGACGCTGTCAAGGCAGCAATGATGGTTATACATCAAATTCCATTTGTCAAGCGGTCACCGTATCAGATGAGAGTCAAAATCGAACTTGCAAACGAACATAAGGAGTTTGTCAGTGGCAAAAAGAACGGCAAGATCAACAAAATTATGGGCCAAAGTGAGCAACCTCGTTCTATTCATAGGCCTAGTTCATTCTAACTGACGTTTAGGCAACGTTCAAATCATTTTTGACGGATTCAACGAGTACAATTTCTATATCGACGTGTGTGCCACCCAGTATGAGGCAGCAAGAAACGGGCTTGACTTGGTCGAACAAGAAATGCCGGCGTCTATTTCTTTTCACGTTCCCGACCAATATCACAAACGTATAATTGGCATCGGCGGTCAGCACATTCAGCGTATCATGAAAAAATATTCTGTTTTCGTTAAATTCTCTAACGCCATGGATCGGGGCGGTGTTAGCAAAGACGATGACGACGTCAGGGTTGAAAACGTTATCTGCCGCACGCCTGCTCGGAATGCTCAAAACTTAGAACTCGTTAAGCAAGAGATCATGGATATGGTAGAAAAAGTTGTATGTGCTTAAACGTTGGTCCTATTTCTATTCTTGAACTAACGAAATCCTTTTAGGATGCCGAGTTTGTCTCCGAGACCGTTCTTGTAAACCGCCTTTATCACCGCGAACTCATTGCTCGGATGAAGGAAATCGACGAGTTAGAGAAGAAATGGAATTGCAAGATTGATTTCCCTAGTACTGAAACAGCCAGCGACTTTGTTACAATCTCAGGACCAGAGTACCAAGTTCCTCAGGCTGTTGATGCCTTCTTGGTAAGACGTCACGTCGTGAACAATCACTTTCGTCCTGTTCATATAACTAACGTTTCCTAGGGAATGGTACCCGAAACCCATGAGATATCGTTCCACAGTTCCGAACAGCTTCGAGAATTTTTTGCAACCCCGGAGTTTGCGAATGAAGTCCGAAAAAAACTCAAGGAACAGTATGAAGTTGATGTCGCTGTTGAAACAATTACAGAACATTCTTCAGAAAGCAGCTCACCCCCTCCAGAGGATAGAGTTGTCCTTGGTTATACGAGGAATAATGCTGGGGGATTGAAGGATGCCATCGATTTCCTTGTTTCTCGTCTTGTCTCCCATGGACTTGATGCCACTACTGTTAAGGGATCGATCCCTCGACCGAAGTCGGATTCGTTTGAAGAATCCTTGCCCTTCTTTGACTCCAAGCTTTTGCAACTTGCGCCTGCTCCTCTCGTAACCGATTCTCCCACGCGTCCTAATTTCTCTGACGATGCCAGTGACCGGGGTTCAATCTTTGAGCGCCTCCGAAAGCCCGGTAGTATCTCTTCGTTCTCATCGTTTATCGGCCGTAAAAACCATTCTGGTTCCCCTGGCTCTTTCTTTAAACATGCATCTAGTAATGCCTCGAAGGCATCCCTTGTTTCTATGGAGTCGCGTGATAGCGGCTACCGCAATCCTTGGAATGATTCTGGCGTGAATCTCCCAGAGGAAGACGTCTTTAATACCAGCAATGGGTGGCCCTCTCGATTCGATAGTGCATTTCCCTTTGGTACTGCGCCCGGAGACATGACTCCGCGCCACGACCTCCGCGCATCATTTGATAGCGGCCGTCCTAGTACTTCCAATTCTACTTCTGGATACCCGGCTCCTATTGGGCCACCTCGTTAAAAACACGGATTTCATTATCGGAAAATCAATTGTCTGCAATATACCCCTTTTGACCAATTTTGCAATCGTTTATATGATACCACATTGAAGTCAGTCAGAAAAGCAAAGTCTGCAGCTAAGATATCAAGGTCACCCGGATGGGAGGCACGAGGCAAAAAATCATGTTATTTATGCTAAAAGGAGTAGCTGGCGTCATTTGATCCTCTCGTTGTATGATTTTCATTTTCTTGTTTCTCTAGGCCATTCGTTAAACCCTCTTACCTCACATGCATCCAGAACGCCAGCTTACATATGTGTATGTGTGCCGCTTTTGCCTCATGGTTAACGGAGGTCTGAACTCATATATCTTTTGAAAGTTATTTTGAACCCTATGCAAATGATACCATGCTCTTCTCCTTCCTTTAAGTCCATGATTATTTTTTTCATTTTTTTTTCCCTCTTTTTTTTGCCCTTTTTTATTGTTATTCTTTTTCTTTGAATGATTTTCTCCTCTCTTCCTCTTGTCGTTGGTTTTGTGGGATCGGAAAGAGTGGGATGGAAATGAAGCAAGTACGTGTATGTATGTATGTCTGGCCCATGAAAGTATGATAATGGGTGTGAGTGTACGTGAGGTGTTTTTTGTTTCGGTTGAAAATATGTTACTTTACTTTTTTATATGAATTTACCATTGAAGATAAACGGTCAGCCAAGACAGGAGGAAGAAACACATTTTTATCTTTAATTGTTCTGGTAGTCACGAAATACGGTCATTCGATAAAAGCTCTAGGAGTTTTGCCTCGTCATCGGCTGCAAATTTCTCTTCGCGTCTCCTGGGCTCTTTAGTTCAGGAATTGGTGCTTTTCACCACCATCAGGTAACTGCCCTCATCCCAGAATAAAAAGTTACTGTGATATCCTGAAAGAATTCTAGGAAAAAGTGCTGAAAAGTCTGATTGACATAGTATGTAAGTACCCAGCCTATACACATGCAACAAGCAACTAGCAAAGCTTCTGGTGTGTCAAATCAAGAATTGCCATACTATATACCTTCAAATCCAATAAAATGATTAGATCCAACACACACACTAGGAAGGAAAGACCGAGAGACCATGTATACAACAAATATAAAAGAGTACAATGCCCCATATAAACACCTTAACCAGCAAAGCAAAGGAACCAAAAAGGTCTGAGATTAATATCTGTACGGCATATTGCCAAAACGATAGGGCAAAGAGCTTGGTCAAAGAGTTGGTTGCGCCCGCCACCCGGGCACCTCTATCTAAAATGGCACGATTATGAATTATGTATATTGAAATAGAAAACAAGTCGAGAATAATTCAGATAAATCATCGCAAAAGATCGCTTTTAAAGCTGGCCTGAAAGCACTGCTTCGGTTGCTACAATAGCTAGTTAGACACGGCCATGTTTTTCGAGTATGATATAGCTTACCAGAATTAATGTACGCTCGTCTTGCATCAAGGTTAATGTTAAATCTCCGTTCAAGTTCTTGCTTAACGCTCTTCTTCGTAACAGTCATCAAGTCGGCCGTCCTAAGAATGTCTCTGATCTCTGCTAGGAGGGCGTCATCGGTCGGAAGACCAGAAAAGTCAGTCATTTCCAAATCGGAGCCACGGCCAAGGAGTTCAGAGGCAGACAAAGATATTCGAGATTGGCGATTATAATCCAGTTGAGAAGCTGGCCTAGCAGGGGGGTATCCGTATTCCGACGTTGCTGGATGATACGACTTTGTTCGATAAGAATATCCCGACACTTCTGATTGATCGTCACGATGTGTCTGAGCGTCCCAAAGTTCGGCTTGAAATTCTTCCCACTTCTTCTTAGGAATTGAAGCAGGGTCAAATTTCCCTTCGTCCGTGATGACGATCTTACGACCTTTCTCACCAGTGACAACACGAGTGTTACCCCATGTGAAGTCATCCATATGCCAGAAGGCATAGAGAGGAAGACCCAATGAGAACACAGGCATAGCAAGGAGATAGATAATCATCCATCCCACCATTTCCCATTTGCGGCGGAGAATGAAAATAAGTGCCTGAAGACCATAGATCGCTCCTAGCAAAATGAATGCCGTAATTGGAATAAGTCCGGTGTTCATGGATACGAGGACGATAAGGTAGACAATATAAGCGACTGTAACAGGTTGAATGATTGTACTGAGAAGATCGACAAAAACAACAAACCTCATGCTGAAGCAGCAGAATCCGCAAAGTTGCTGGAGTGGAATAAGCTCAATCAAGTTGTGAACGGTCGAATTGATCCATCTGCGACGTTGGGACAAGAAGACGGCCCAGCTGTCAGGAGCAATAGTCCAAGCGTGTGCATTGAAGATATATTTGGTCTTATATTTAGGATGATGCTTCAAGAGTAGCGTGGTCAAGTAACGATCCTCTCCTAGATGGAGCAAATTCTTCATATGAAGAGTATCGACACGTATCTCCCCATAGGCATCCACGACCTCTTTGCTGACAAAAAGTGGCTTCCCCGTATCAGCTGCACGAATGCGATACATACTGAAGCAGCCTGGTAAACAAGTCACTGAACCGAATAGACTTTCGAATGCTTTGGTCAAGTTGTGAGAGATCCAGTACTCGTAGACTTGAATCATCGTGATCATAGAAGATTTCGCATTGTTAAGTCCGGTTTCTCCACAAAGTCCAATCACTCTGGTATCATGTAAGAAAGAAGCGACCATTCGAGTCCCGGAATCTGGTGCAACAATAGTATCGGCGTCGACTTGCAAGATGAATTCGTAGAAAGTCGGGTTTACGCCAATAATATTGCGAATCTGGTGATGCATTTCCAGCTCGAGTGGACTCATCGGAGCATTGTAATGCACGCGGTTAAGGAAGCGCATTAGAAGCATTTGAGAATCACGTTTTCCGCGGTTACCAGGTCGGGAAACTTCAGATGGCTTGCCGACTTTAACCACGACCATGAAAGGCACAATGTGGCCTTGCACTTCGTACAGCCCCGAATAAACCTTGCCCATGTTATGTTGTCTCATGCCTTCTCCTAAACTTTCGAAACTCAGCGGTTCGGGGTCAACAGTCTCCGGAACACCAAGAATATCAAGAACAATGCGAGGCGTAGGGCGGTCATTTCCCTGTCCGATAATCATGCCGTCGCAAATGACCACAAGTAACTTCCGCTTATCATCGTATTTCATACGGGCCATAGAGTCCATCGCACGACGAAGAGACTCTTCATCTTCAGTATAGGCGGGTACTTGGCAAATAATAAACTTATCGAGGTTCTCCGGCAGGTTCTTTCTTCCAAATTGCAATGCGGCCAAGAATTTGAAACCGATGATGCTGGCCAGCAGAGCCGAAAGTGCAAGGACAAAGTATTGAGAGAAAAGGCACTGTGTCGAGTTTCGAGTGTCTAATTCACCAACCTTGAATAGGTTGTTGAGACAAACTTCCATATCGTACCGTAATTTCCTGCTAAGAGGAAGTCGGTTAAAGTATTCAGTTATGTCATGGCCAGACTTTTGTTGAAATAGCTCGACAATTAAGGGATCCATGAAATCCGTGTCAACACTTTTTTTTGGCACACCAGGTGGAAATGAAGCAAATCGGCCACCAGCTAAGTAATTTGTCATGTCATAGACTGCCCCATTCAACACCGCAATATATTGCGACTTTTCGGTAGCGAGTGTCCTCAGGTGCTTCATGGTATAACCGATCTGTCCCTTTTTATAATTTGATCGTAGATATCGCATTTGCTGATAGTACCAGGTTGGCCGATAATCCCCAGTGAAGTACCGGAAGTCATGGTATTTGAAATTCGGGTCATTTCGACTGACAACATTGGCAGAGCCAGATATATTAGTGGGTGTGAAATCGAAGATTACCGAAGGGTCAATCGAACCGCTTTTTCCTTTGCAAAGGGCGGAGACTTGTACGGGAAATAGAAATGATGCGTCGAACCCAGCATACTTCAGCAGCGATTTACGAGGAATAATGCCTGGATAATGAGCAGGTATAAATTGCCCCAAGTCAAAAACCTCTCCTCGTATAGCTGTATACGCAGAATGTTTGTCCTTTCCGTCATGAGAGGAGAGTTCTGCAGCCGAGAAAACATGTTGTGTAGGGCAGATGAGTCGAGGGAACAAGACAATGAAGAAAACGGCGACGCCGCAGCTTAGCCATATGAGAAGATTGATAGCGAATTTCTCGCGCCAAGCAATACGCACATCTTTTCTCTTCATCCTCCCCACCCATTTTATTAAAATGTCAGGAACATAGAAGGTTAACAGGTAAACTAGTGCAAGCCAGCGTTTGCGACTTCCTGAGACAATGACATCTTCGACTTCAACCATCTGCTTCTCATTGCTCCGCTCGGCCATTTGTTCCCGAGTTTCCAGATTTTTGAACATATCGCCAGAGTTGAATGCAGATGCGCCGGCCTCAGACTTTGCATCCAGCTCCCGGCTTCCAAAATATCCTTGTTTATCGTCACCGTAGATAAATGCTCCGGGGGTAGAGTCGCCGGAAGGCAAAAGTCGCACTTTGGAATCACCATATTGGTTACCGCCAGCATGAAGTAGGCCATCTCTGCCATCATCAGTGCCGTCTCCGCTGTAGCTTGGAAGAACGCGTTCGCCGATTTTAGCAATATCCGCCCAGCATCGTTCACTCAAGAAAACTCCCGTGCTTCCGGTCCGAGCCTCATTAGATGGCCATCGCTTCTCATCCACAATTAGCTGCGACTTTTCTTGGTCGCTGCCGACAATGACGGATTCTGCCTCCGCAAGTCCAAGGAATTCGGCAAATGGCAAGAACACAGAGAAGTCTGCATTTCGAAGACGTTGGCTAATTTCTGCAATTCCTAGCGTCTGCAGCTGGGTTCGGACGCATTTACTATCGAATTGATTGGCAATTCTCCTGTCATTTGGCTTAAGACAGAAGACAAAGTATGGGTTCACGTTAGTCGCGGATAAAGATTTGGTGATATTGTCTAGGGAAGCAAGGAATTGCCCCGCTGCACCTTGCTTTGGAGCACCAATCGTAGAACTCTTCTTTACGTTAGAACTCCCTTTCTTCACAATGGCAGACGTGCTAGCAACGTCGTCGGTGTCGTCGGGTTCGGATTGAGACGTAGCGGATGCAAGTCTAGAGGGCCTACTCATTTTGCGTCGTGCCATACTCGGCATCCTTAGTGGTTTTGAACTAACTTGAGCTTGCATGATGGCGTTCCTTTCCTTTGGATGATGAATGGTTTGCAATGCTTCTTGGCCAAACAATTCCCGAACGAACCCGCTTTTCGTGGAGTTGATAAGATTAAGAAGGTCACCGGATACCATGTCACCATTCTCTTCAAGGAGACCCTTAACGGGATAATCAACTTCCCCTGCAAAATGCTTCACCGTGAATGCTGCCGCCGCATTTTGTGTAGAGAAGTTGCTACCAGGAAGGATCGCGGTAGAGCTGCCAACGACTATAGCTTGATTTTTATTTTCGAATCGCTTTCGAATACTTTCAAGGAACTGCATGTCGGTTCGAGCGCGCTTGGTCTGATCATCCAAAATAGATAGGAGGCCGTTGCCATGTTTCAAAAGACCTTTGATAGCATCAGAGTTATCGAAATAGCTAGTTGCCGGAACATTGACCTCCTCCGTCTCCAGCATATCGGCTTGGCGCTCAAAGAAGTTCTGCAAGCAGTAATGATACAGTGACTCAGTGGCAGCATTGTTCAATAACTGATCTAAGGTCGAATTGGTGGTTGAAATTTGGGCGAAACCAGGGAAATCAATAATAGAAACCGTATTGGCGACAGAATCCTCAGCAGCGCACACCCGCTGATTGATATTTTCTATGACATATGCAACAAGTAGGGCGTAAAGCGTTCGAGCAAACCCGTCCGCGTTTGTTCGAGCTCCTTTAGGGTCAAGCATAACAGTAACTCGCTCTTTATGGATTGTCTTCGTCTTGTATCCCAAGCTCGTCTCAAGTTCATCGACACTTAAGCCAAGGAAGGCCGAAATAATACTTAACACATCCTTGTTTTTGACAATAGTAATAGTCTCGCCGCCCTCATGTGAATACCCACCACTTTCATCAGCCCCGGTTCTTGTCGCCTGGCCAGTGCTAAATTCAAGTTGTCCAATATGTAGAATACAGGCGAGTATTTGACAAATTTCGGCAATTTCGCTCCGGGGGAATTCCAGCTTGCGCAAAGCGGTCTTAAAGTGTTGAAATCCTTCTGCATCATTGATTCCAACCTTGAGCTGGGTTGGGTGTCCAAGATATCGCCAGCGTTTGTGTGCAGCGTGGCCGGAAGACCGTTTGTTGGGTCCAGTTGAAAGGGCTTCACCTGAACTGGTCAACCCTAGATGCGTTTTTTCACCTGGGCTTGTCCCCGCCAAAAGGTAATAGAGAACGTGAAAGCTACGTTCTCCTGTAGGAACGGACGCAATCCGACTTCGCTCCAGCCGGTGGTCTAGGACCTTTCCACCAATCAAAGTTGGATTGACGGTGGATGACCCGTCATACTGTAGTTCGAAGAAGAGACCGGCTTTTGATGCAGTCGGGGTAGTGACAGTCTTTGTAGTGGTCAGGGTATCAAAAACAAATGCGGCGAGGGACAATTTGGTGGACAGTGGAGTTGACGAGTATGAAAGTAAAGCAGACAAAAGGTGGGATCGTATGGTCGTTTTCCCCGATCCAGATTCACCCCTAGGTTGTATTAGCATGGCAATTCAGGAGCACGGACGTTGATTGACCACATACAGAAAAATAACGGCTTGATTTTCTCCTCGTGATCCCAGCCGCGTCCAAGCTCGTCGTGCCAGATCCTCCGCCTCACCCATAGCGCTTCCTTCTTTGAGTCCATCAGGGCCTCTAGTTGAGGATGTATATGTATTTAAACATATTAGAGCGTGGGAGGAAAGTCGAGCTGTGGGAAGGGAGACATGGAATCTAATGTAAGATAATGGTAAGAGGTTAGAAGGTTTAGTCGCACGATCCGGCAAGGCAGGTCGTTTCTTACCGGCTAGCAAGATGAGCAGTCAGATGAGTGTCTGTTTGAAGGTGCTGAGGCAGAGATGGTAGCGATGACTGGGCATGAGCCGGGGGAGCTGGCCCGAGCGGGTTTGCCGCCATTCTGGGCTGCAATCACGACGTAGTCAGTTTTGAAAGTTGAGGCAAAAAAGGCTTAGAAGATGTTGATATTCAGCCTCAAGGAGGGCACGATATGGATGGAAATTTAAGCCCAAAAAGCGGTTCCAGACATGAATGATAGGGTATAGTGTAGTTGCAATCCAAAAGTAAATCGCAAGTGTTGTGAGGAGAATAGCGATAAAATGGTGGAAAGACGTGGAAAATGTAGCAGTCGTAAATAATGACCTTCCCGAGGAACGAAAAGCAGGGCTGTCGAAGAATGTTGCGTTGATTAAGAAAACAGCTGATAGAGGATTAGAAGTGATAGTATAACGAGTGGATGAAAGACTAGAAGTTGCAAGTCCTCCTGAAGCAAAAAGAAACGAGGGCCTTTTGCAAGGACAAAATGCAGATGCGAAGTTGTTGGATGAGAAATCGACCTGGTCGTTGATGAACGTGGAGGACAAAAACGGCAAGTCGTACACTTGCCATGAAACACGTATCAATACCGCATGACATGAAAATACCGCGGACTGGAATCCACATTGTTGGCCACACTATTGGCCGGCCCCTCCATTAGTTCCACCGTTAAGGTTACGCTAGTATTGTTCCGCTGGCCATTTTTCTGTTGGAGCGAAGGAGATCATATTGTGACCGCAAGGAAGTCTATCTCTGAAGAAAGGGAATTTGATCTACTGGTGAATTGTATTCGAGACCATCAATCCTTGACCAAGGAAAATTACGAAGAATACCTGTGTTGGTCGCAGACGCCTTCACGGAAGAGGTTTTTTTTTTTTTTTCTTCTCACAGCGTCTAGCCCAACTTGCTGACATGGATTGCCCGATACATCAGGCCAACAGGGGTTTTCGACAGCCGCAGTCAGCCAATTGACTCAGAGTTTGCCACTCAGCCTTCTCCGAGGGATTCTGGACCGTTTAATTCCGTTTTGGGTTTAGCTCCCAACTGGAGGCGAATTAGCCAATCACAAAGGCTAACTTGTTTATGTATTTGTATCACTGAGTGATTCACGTGATGTTGAGGCTTGCGCTTCCCCTTTTTCTCCTTGGCAAGATCCCTATGAATGTCGCTCGCCCACTGTAATTTTGAGCGTGTTTCATCGCCTCTCGATCGTCTCGGGGATTCTTGGAAGTTATTCTTGTCTATCAGACTCCCGAGCAGGTGAAAAAAAGTTTTATTTCTCTTCCTTTTTTCACTCTTCCTCCCCAGTGAGGCTTGGAGGGCATTTGAGACATTGACTGTTGAGGGTGTGCTGGATTGCCTCCAAGGAGCCACTCACACACCATGGAACTCGATGCGACTGAAACATAGACCTTCATGTGCCCACTCAACCCAGTCTTGCGAACACAAAGAGCATGGTGCATGGCCTCAATTTCCATCGATGATGCCTTTCCTTTTTCTTCCACTTTCTGTGAAACCTTTTGTTGCCATATTTAGATACATTTTCGATCTTGGAATCCCACTGAACTCTGCGCATAACATCGGTCCCCATCTTTGCGCTCACTTATCGGTGCAATAACTACCATAAAAGCAAATTGTCTTTTCCTATCGACTCTGTCTCCATCATGCCTTAATTATCGAATTTCTTCTGCATTCTTTTCGGCGTAAAACAAAATCCATGTGAAGTGTTCACAACCTTACAGACTCGGCAAGCTTATGTAATTTTTCGTACCGTAACAATCCGTATATGTAAATCCATAACGGGGTTTTCGTAACGCAACAACAAACAGAAGTGAGACAAGCCATTCTCGAAAACCAGATCATCGTCAGTCAAGCCGCAACAACCTCGCCATCAGTCTGATCGTTTCCCAGTCTTTGCCGTCTCTCGTTCACAGCTTGCTACTTTCTTCACTTTCTTTTCTAGATCCGCTGGAGGGAGACTGCGATCGTTTTTTTCCCCTTTTCCATTCTATCAACGCTTTAAACCCTCCCTCCCTTGGACTCGTCCTTTCAGAGTAGCCGAGAAATGCTCTGCTTGCCATCAAGGGAGATCTATCATTAATAGATCCTACAAAATATTTTTATCATAACTTGTACTGACCTTCTCTATCCTTTGATTGGCAGCAGAAACTCGGTGCTGCAAGCACGGCCGTGTGATTTTATCTTGATATTCCACTGTCATTACTGTCCAAAAAAGAGTCTGCAATTTTTCCCTCCACCATCCAGTTCGAGTGGCCGCCAGCTAGCGGCCTGGTTTTGTGACCATGGCGAACCGGATGTCGGTTTATTCTATTGCGTCTTCCCTTGCGGGGCCCCGTCCCGCTGGGCAGCAAGCAACCCAGTTCTCGACTACCACGCTGTTAAATGCCCTTCATACATCTTATCTTTCGGGACAACCGTTGCAGCTTGACGCTACCGCCAGTTTAGTTGTGAATACTGTTTTAACAACCACCTCTCCCGGCTATAATGGCGAGTTGGGCGGCACCATTGATGTTAATATCGCAAGAAGGGCATGGGAACATGCCCGACGGAGAGCCGAAGACGGATGCGTTGTGTTATGGTTCGTCACCGTACCACTACAATAGTTCTACCCTCTGAAAGCTAACAATTCACTATCTAGCTCATCGCATCCAAACACACCGTCACTCTTATCATCCTTCTTAACCTCCCTGCCACTATCCACTCCGGAGATCGTTTACACAGCCCTAGCCGCAATCCGACCCTTCGTTTCCCAAGTCACCCCCTTTAATCCTGCCCGCTTACTATATTCCGCCTTTGCTGTAACTTATACATTCACCTTAGCCGGGAGAGTCACCGATGTAACGCTGGCATTATCAACATCTGGCCTCAACATTACCAATGGTCTCGCTAGCATTCCCTCCGAACGTGGTTACCGTGCTTTTGATGCTTTTTACTACCTTCTCTCTTCAGCTTCTACTGCCGCTGAAAGAGAATTCCTCGGTCTAAAGGGGCCTGAAGCGTACGCGCTGCTTAGCAGATCCCAGACATATGGCCCACCATCCTACCTCCCAACAGTTGACGATGGCGCCGCAGCGGAGGATTTCCGAGCAAATTTGAGAGCTATCGGTATTAAGGGAGCAGCCCATCGCAGTCTTCTTTCAGTTCTGGCTGGATTACTGAAGCTCGGTAATACCTCGGAATTCTTGGTCGAAGAAGAGGAATTAGAGGACCTCTGCGAGGACATCGGAGGCCTTCTTAATATTGATCCCATCGTTCTTATCAAAAATTGCTCTACAGAAGATCGACAGTCCTTAATCTTGGGCTTATATGAAGCTCTCCTTGACTGGGTCATTTTGAAAGCAAACGAAGCCATTCGCCAGGACTTGCAGAGTTCACATGATAATGGCTCAAGCGACGGCCGGCCCAGTGACCGAACTCCACTGACCGATGAAGACACTGGAGATACAGTCAGCATCAGCGTTGTGGAAATCCCCAGCGAGCTATTGGGAAAGGCTGTTGCTCTTAGGGGTGTATTTGATGATTCCCTTGGTATAAACGCTGAGATGAAAGAGGATGGCCTCAATATGGTCAATCCGGGTCATTCGGTTATAAAGGAAATGGAAAATGCTGTGGTCGAAGTTGAGGCAGACCTAGGTATAATGGGCGGTTCCGCTGGCCGCATACGAGAGAGAGAACGAGACAAAATACAGGACGTGCTCGAGAAAGTTGGAGTTGAAATAGAGCCCGGGGCATTTTTGAGGCGGGTGCTTTATCCTGTTGAAGGAGAAGATTTGAACTTTGGTCGAAGAGGCCGCTTCAACCTTAATGCCACTCTTGGGAGTAGCCGAGTCTGGTATCACCTCTCGATACATCCGGTTGATGACCACCCAACTGAGATAGCATCACTACCCTCAGTTACCTCGGCGTGGTCAGCAGGCGCAGTCTCTCGTCAGCTCCGGGCGTGGAGGCTTGCAGAATGGGCCAATCGTCGCAACAAACACCTCGACTTCACTGCTGACTTTGATGTCGATGAGTTTATCGCTCGGTACGCTCTTCTAGGGTGTCAAGAAGGGAAGGATGGAGTGGAAAACTGGATCATTGAGCGCGGTTGGAGTAATGGCGATGTCGTCGTTGCGAAAGAGCGAATTTGGATGCGTGAAGCCGCCTGGTGGGAAGCAGAATCAATGCTCGACTTAAAGCCTTCGGTAGCACCCGTGAATCCCTTCAATACCCCAGCAGCCACTCCTTTTGATGGAACCTACGGTGCTCCATCACCAAGGACTGGAAGCGGATTTTTTGCTGCGGATAACATGAGCACTTTGGGCAGTCGTGAGAACCTTGTAAACCGGCAGTCGATGGGGCCTAGAGCGCCTAGTGCCCTTGGAGGCTCTCGCTCTATCGCTCCTACGACCGTATCTCAACCGGTTCAGGTTATGTCGGGTGACTATGGTCTCGGACCAAAAGGTGATGATCGACAACATGAGAATGTATATTACGATCAAGATCTTGGCAGATGGACTGCTCTCGATCCCGAATTTGGAAATCCAAAAAAAATCGAGGAGAAGAAAATACCAGTTAGTCGCCGCATATGGGCAACTTTTGTATGGGCCGTCACCTTTTGGATACCATCCTTTGTTCTCCGTTTCGTGGGCCGTATGAAGCGCCCAGATGTTCGGATGGCATGGCGAGAAAAAGTGACACTCATGTTACTAATTTTCCTCCTCAATGCTGTCGTGGTATTCTATATTATCTTTTTCGGGGACCTGCTCTGTCCGAATAAAGACAAAGTCTGGACCAACGAACAGGTTAGCTATCATCAAGGCGATAACGATTTCTACGTCAGTGTCCATGGCAAAGTCTACGATATCAGCAAATTCTGGAAGGTACCTCACACTTCACAGAAATACCCAACTACGAAGAACCAGATGGTTTATTTTGGTGGCATGAATATGGACGCCTATTTCCCTGTGCCCCTGAGTTATGCTTGCCCGGGATTCGACATTTCTGATAGGACTGTGCTATTACACAACGACACAAACGCTGTCGAATATCCGAACGCCCTCCATGGCTCCGGCCCTGTATCCGGAAGGGATCCGACTCTTCCAACACACAAAATCGACTGGTATGGAGAAGTCTTTTTGCCCCGAATGAAAGAATACTATAAAGGAGACCTAGTTCATTCAAGGAAATCTATACCCCAGGAAGCGGAAGAGAGCTCGCGACAATGGGTTATCATCGAAGGAAAAATCTACGATTTAACTGACTACTTCTATACCCTCAAAACCCAAAATGAGCTGAAGGAGTTCGACTTTCTTCCCGGCGCTGTAACCGATATAATTAAAAACAATGCGGGTGAAGATATTACAGATCAGTGGAAGGACACGCCTGAGTTTATCACTAGCTTGAACTGCCTAAACAACAAATTCTATGTCGGCAAACTAGATTTTCGAGAAACCCCTCGATGCCAGGTTAACAAATACATTCTTCTGGCTTTCACGATCGTTCTCTGCTCTGTTATTCTCATCAAATTCCTTGCGGCTCTCCAGCTTGGAACGAAACGGCGACCGTCCCCTCAAGACAAGTTTGTCATTTGCCTCGTACCCGCCTATACAGAAGGTGAGGACCAGCTTCGTAAGGGATTAGATTCTCTTACAGCATTGCAATATGATAACAAGCGCAAACTCATTTGTGTTGTCTGCGATGGCATGATTGTTGGTGGGGGTAATGACCGACCTACTCCTAAAATCGTTTTGGACATTCTAGGTGTTGACCCAAAGATTGATCCGCCAGCCCTCCCGTTCAAGTCCATTGGTGTGGGTAGTGAGCAGCTTAACTATGGGAAAGTGTACTCCGGACTCTATGAATATGAAGGAAACGTAGTTCCATATATCGTTGTTGTCAAAGTTGGAAAACAGTCTGAACAAGGCAAATCGAAGCCTGGAAACCGTGGAAAGCGTGACTCCCAGGTTATGCTTCTCAGCTTCCTAAATCGCGTTCACCACCGATCTCTGATGTCTCCATTAGAGCTGGAAATGTTCCATCAGATCAATAACGTGATTGGTGTCGACCCTGAGCTTTATGAATACGTGCTTATGGTTGATGCGGACACGAGTGTGAGAGAGGACTCTCTTAATCGCCTGGTCGCAAGTTGTGCAAATGACGCTAAAATTGCTGGTATTTGTGGTGAAACAAGCTTACAAAACGAAGAACGTTCATGGTGGACTATGATTCAGGTTTATGAGTACTACATCTCCCATCATTTGGCCAAGGCTTTCGAATCACTTTTTGGCAGTGTTACCTGTCTTCCAGGATGGTAAGCTTCGTCCCTTTACTGGCCTTTTCCTTGTTTAAATGATTTGGGCTAATTCATCTCAAAGTTTTTGCATGTATCGACTTCGGACGGTAGACAAAGGTCGACCACTTATTATATCTGACAAGGTTATCGCCGAATATGCGGATGGCGACGTTGACACCCTACACAAGAAGAATCTTTTATCTCTTGGAGAAGACCGATATCTCACAACATTGATGACCAAACATTTCCCGACTATGTCGTACAAATTCGTCCCTGACGCATACGCCAGTACAGCTGCCCCAGAAACTTGGAGCGTTTTGCTGTCGCAGAGACGCCGTTGGATTAATTCCACGATCCACAATCTTGCAGAGTTGATGTTCCTTAAGGATTTATGCGGCTTCTGTTGCTTCAGTATGCGCTTTGTCGTCTTCATTGATCTATTTGGAACGATCATTCTTCCAGCGACAACCGTCTACTTGGCCTACCTTATTTACCTTGTAGCCAGCAAATCGGGTCAATTCCCTACGATCTCAATTGCCATTCTTGCGGCCGTTTACGGCTTACAAGCCGTCATCTTTATCATCAAACGTCAGTGGCAGCATATTGGGTGGATGATTATTTACATCATGGCCTACCCAATTTACAGCTTTATTCTCCCCATTTATTCGTTCTGGAACCAGGACAATTTCTCTTGGGGTAATACTCGTATTGTCATTGGAGAGAAGGGTGATAAACGGGTAGTTGCTGTAGACGACGAAGGTTTTGATCCTCGAAGCATTCCACTTCAACGATGGGATGACTATGCCCTTATGAACAATCTTCCTGGTCGGCGAGGAAATGCCGCAGGTCAAGAAAAGCCCTACCAGCAGTATTTTGATGATGCGGGTCTTGAGATGGACGATATGCATTCTACTTACTCATCGGTGAAGCCAGCTTCTACCATCTTAACTGGATTTCCCAATCAGGGACCGCACCGCACACCCTACGTTGTCCCGCAATCCACGAATTCTTTGACTGTTCCCGGTAACAGGATGTCCCACATGACACAATTCACCCAGTACACCGACAACCCTCAAACTCGGAACTCTCCCCACATGTCAATGGGAAATCTAAGCCAATATCAGGATAGTCCTGCGAATACTAGCCGTATGAGTGGGGTTGGAATGCTTGCACCGGATAGCCATCTAGGAGTCCCTCAGCGACAGAGTATGCGCAGTCCACTGTCGCGACCGGCAAGCACAATGCTAGATTTTAGAAATCCACCAAATCAGGGGCCGGACGAGGCGGCAATAACAGCTGCTATCCGGTCATGCCTCGCTGAAGTGGATTTGGACAGTGTAACAAAGAAACAAGGTTCGTACTTTTACATACACGATTAGCTAACCAATACGCTAATGAACATTTAGTCCGCGCGCTTGTCGAGCAAAGACTGCAAACGACACTGACTGGTGATAAGAAAACATTCCTTGACCGCCAAATTGATCATGAGTTGGCAAATATGTAAAAGCTTGCAATTTTGATCATTTCCTTTTAATTTTATCATTTTGGTGGTATCTATACACGGTTTGATTTACCTTTTCCCCTTTCTCTCTCATGCAATTTGGAATAACAGATAATAATCCCAACTGGTTTATGTTCTTGCTGTTTGTCTCCTTGGAGAAAGCCAAGGGTGAACTGACATGCCACGGATTTCATAATATACGCACATCTTAATACTCTTTGCCTTGCTCCATCACTTACGCTCCACTTTTTGGCCTGCCATCTAATCTGTTTTTTATCCTGCCTTGCTTTTATATACGTCTTTTTTTAATGTATTTTCTTCTTTTGGAAATATTTCTCGGTGTTATTTGTGGGTTGCTCGGAAAATGGAGAATAAGTCTTGTTGGCTGTGTCGTATCTCCCTGTATCCTATTTTTGAAATGTGGTCGATTGGAAGAGACTTGCTTGTACGTGAGCGCAGATAAAACAAACTCGTCTTACAGTATATAACTAATCGCCTTGATCTTTTATATTTAGAATTTTTGCCCCCTAAGTCATAATGGACAGAGATACTGAGAAATGGACGTTACAGATACCTACTGCTGCAATTGTCATATTCTGATGGGTTCGAATTCTGTCGTCTACAGTAACGCAGAGAAAACTGGCAGATTCGAGTTCGAAAACAATAAAACGAATACAGCATTTCTCCAAGGGGATATAGTTACAGTATCGTTACAAATCGTTCAGTCCCTCTCTAGAATCCTCCGACGCCCCTAATCCTTTTGATCGCGCCTATCACTCCCTTCAACCAGCTAAACCTCCCTGGGTCTGTGCCAATCGAGCCGACAGCTCTCTCTCCCGTATCCGGGTCATACCAACACCCATCTAGTGTGCTCACGGCCCCGTAAATCCCCGTGTTTTGATTTCTCCGAAGAGCATCCAACCAAGACTTGCAAATCATCGGAGAGTCGAGAAGGACATTGGTTTCTTGGCTATGGAAGAACGATTGAGTATCCAGATTCCCGCTACCTGTACCAAAGTAACTTCTGGTTATTGGAGGCCCAAAGACACAGGGAAACTAAAATAAAGGGTCAAACGGGTTATCGAACCTTGTATCGCAACTGTTTCATCTATGATCATAAGTTTGATGTGACAACTGCGCTTTTTGAATTTGTTGTGTATAGGTTTGGTTTGGTCTTTGCCTACATAATTATATATGCGCAATCTAGACTTCTCTTCACCAGTGGATAAAGAGTTGTACAGACGATTACACGTCATTTCGTTAATTCCGTTTTGGAAAGGAAGTAATTGGCCTGCGTCATTGTAGCCAAGGCAGAGATAGCAGGTTACTACGGTTCCACGTCGAACTGCGTCGAGAAGTGGCTCGAGTAAGGGCTCAGCATTGAGGTCCGGAGTTTGAATGAAAATAGAATGTTCAGCATTTTCGATTGCCGCCAAAAAAGCCGCGTTTTGAGGCGTATATACACTGGAATGATTCAAAGCTACGAGCAAGCAATTAGTCAAAATACAGCCACTCAATCATGACGGAGATCAACCCACCTCCCCAGGGTGCTCGGTTTACCATAGCCATTGGGAACGGTTCATGAGGCGGGTGCAAAATGTATGGAGTCATGTGCTCTTCTTCCTCCCAGTTGGGGGAATTACCAATAATATCCGGTCTGGCGACGATATCTACGCCAATATCAGCAAAGGTCATATTCTCCTTTGGGAAATACGAACTCAAATGGCGAGTCACGCAATCCCGCCTGGTTTCCCCAGGACGCGGTGTAAGTGATGCATTGATTCTTGCCGTCTCGGCAACAATATCTGCATCATAATGCGGTTCATTTGGAACATGCTCTGGCAGGAACTTATCACTGGTCTCTTCGTCATGAATTTCCACCCTTCTCAGGCACAGTCAGTTCGGACCTCTTAAAATCTGGAAAGACGTCATACGTGGGGTCACCCTGGTTACTCCATACACTGTCCTTCGAACCATGTTTTACAAAGGCAAATGAATAGCTTGGAGGAATCTTAGATGCAGTCGGAGTATTGGTCAAAGGTAGCGGAGGATTTAACGCAATGTCCCAGGAAATGAGTGCCATGTCATAGAATGAATCTACGATTGGGCCTTCGAAGCGGACCATCATCTCCAGGTTGTCGTTATCCTAAAGTCCGTTCTTAGCGCTTAAAACTCGGTTCGTAGCTTGGAGCTAGAGATATGCGAACCTGGATATTGTTACTTTCGAGAAGAGCAAGCTTTCTGTCCACAATCATGAATTTAGAATGAAGAGTTCCGGCAACAGGTCGGTGGTAATTGAGTACTTGAAGGTCGATGTTTGGAATTTCTTGCGGCCCGGGAAGCTGGACTTTAGGGCTCATAGCCTCCTTTGCGCCAACTGGTTGGCGGTTGTTTAGAAACTATCACAATTTAAACATTGTTCGTTGAAGTCTTTTTGTCTGAAACATACCTGCTTCACGTTCCCGCGATCGTACATCATTTTCATCACGACCTTTGTCCCCCGCAGACCGGCCCGACGGGACAACTCCCTCATTGCGTTGGTTAGCAATTGGGAATTGTTTGAGTGTATCCAATAGCTGGTCACCAGTATGACCTCATTTTCTGCGCGCGCAATGCAATTGGACATATGTCGGCAAATATCTGGCAATGGCCCGATGATAGTCAACGGTACGATTCCCAAGGAGCCCATCAACGACGGAGACACAAGACCTGACATTGGGTCTTGCCCAAGGGAGCACAAAGCATTATGGTATATCTACTTATCATCTTAGTCGTTATAGTTTTCAAGACGGCCCGAAAGTCACACTTTTAGGAAAAGATCGCTGGGACGCTGAGAGCCCCATTTTCCGCATTGAAACGCAGCCTCTAGATCGTTAGAGTCATAGCTCGGCTGTTCCTGATCAGCCTTCCTGCTAGAAGTGCCTTCAGTGTCCTTAAATAGCTTCACAATTATACCACCAGGAGCTGCGTTTGGATCCTTTGCCAATTCGGAGGTAACGCTGGTATCTCTTTGGCATAGAGCGTATATCAGCTCGGGAATCATTTTGCACAGAGTTCGGCTCGCGCTAGTTGGTTGAGGCGAGGATAGTGCTATAATCAAACAGAAAAGCAGCGTTGATGCACCAATACAGGTGTTTATGAACAGCCAAGAAAGAGTCCTTAAGTGCAGACAATTGAAGCCCCACAAGCAGCCACAGGGAAGACATGCCATATCTGCGCCATTGGAAACTGTAGTGCTTTAAAAGGCAGAATCGACGAGGTAAGTATTTTTTCAGAGATATCGGATGACGAAATTGCCTTCTTTGTCGATGGCAAAAATGTGGATATCATGCCATGAAAGACAGGGATGGGTGGCATTATCCAGGTACATACATGTGCGTACACATATACACGCATCCATACGGACTTTGCATGCCCGAAGTCCGTCCCTCAGAACAGTTAGCCCTGATACTATCCATGATATTCAGGCCTGGGATGAGAGAATACGTTTCCTTGAGGTTGGAGAGCATTACGTCACTCGTAATACATATAATACATAAGCAAGGATGATTATTATTCCGATACATGCTAAGCTAACCCAATATGGATTAGTGGTTAGTTAACTAATATTTGTGGGGCACTCTGATTTCTTAGATATCGCCTTGTGATTGGCGGGAGACTCCAACAACAAAGTCCGAATGAGTTCGCAGTCTGTCTGCCAGAATAATCAAAACAACCGTTCTTCTTCTTATGCTTCACACTCTCTCTTTCACATTTATCAAGGCCAGAGAGTGAAGGCGTTGCTTGCCTCTTTGGAATACGGTTCGTTACTTAGCAGCTCTTGGTTTTGAATTCTGTCATGACGCCTTTCCTATAAATTTGTTCAACTTCTTGCCCTCACTTATTTGAATCTCTCCCGTTACTGAATATATCCTAGCATCCTCCTCGCCAGGTAAAGTGGCAGTCTTCGAAGTGTGAAGAAAAATGTGAGTGGAGGCTTTTGAACCCTGGACTTTCAGGCTTGTCACTAATGCGGTATCCAGGGGGTACACTGCGTCAGATGCTTTTCTAGAAGCGCTTTGGGATGTACGCGTCTATCTTCCTACTTGGAATCATATCAATTAATATACGCCAAAACCAGGCAGGAATCCGCTACATTTTTGCGAACTTGGGATCAGATCACCCAGCAATCCTCGAAGCTTTCATCAAGGCTCAGCATAAACGAAACAGCCAAGTTCCCGAGATTATCACATGCCCTAATGAGGTATGTCTTACCTTGATCCGTTTTACCTTGCGTCACAATTAAACCGCAATCAACTCATGCTCGGTTGTAAGGCCAATGCGCTTGAACTTTCCCCCACATCACATGCTTGGCTGACCTTCTCCTAACTTACTCCCACTCTTACCCCACAGATGGTTGCCCTTTCAATGGCTGATGGTTACGCTCGTCTCTCGAACAAACCACAATGTGTGATCGTTCATACCGACGTTGGCACTCAAGCGTTGGCTGCTGCAGTACATAACGCTTCGTGCGGCCGTGCTCCCGTCCTTATATTTGCTGGGTTGTCCCCGTTTACGCAAGAAGGAGAAATGCGCGGGTCTCGTACTGAGTATATCCATTGGCTTCAAGATGTCCCAGATCAAAAGCAAATAGTCGCCCAGTATTGCCGATATGTTGCCGAAATAAAGACTGGAAAGAATATCAAGCAGATGGTCAATCGCGCCCTTCAGTTTGCCACCAGCGCTCCCGCTGGTCCTTCCTACCTTGTTGCTTCAAGGGAGGTCTTGGAAGAAGAAATTGAGCCTTATCGCATCGAGCAAAGCCATTGGGGTAGTGTTCAGCCTAGTGCCCTTCCACAGGAAGGTGTTGAATTGATTGCTACAGAGTTAGTTTCTGCCAAGCAGCCACTCGTCATCTCTGGCTACAGTGGCCGCTATGAGCAGGCCGTCACAGAGCTTGTTAAACTCGCCGATACTATCAAGGGTCTTCAGATTCTTGAAACTGGTGTCAGCGATATGTGTTTCCCCGCCAATCATCCCGGCTCACTCGGATTGCGACATGGAGCCCATCATGCAATCAAGACTGCTGATGTCATCTTGGTTGTTGACTGTGATGTTCCTTGGATTCCGACTCTATGCAAACCGTCTCCGGCTGCCAAGGTGTTCCATATTGACATTGATCCATTGAAGCAGCAGATGCCTCTTTTTTATATTTCCTCCTTGGCAACATACCGAGCCGATTCCGGCACAGCATTCAAGCAAATCAACGAATATATCTCTGGTCACAAGGAGTTTGCAAAATTGCTTTCGACCGACGTATACATGCATCGTCGCGTCACTATCGAAGAGGCGCATAAAAAACGAATGGATCTACTCGCAGTACAAGCTGTTATGCCACAGGACACTAACGCCCCATTGAACACAGCCTTTCTCTTTTCACAAGTCCGCAAAGCCTGCCCTCCAGATACTATCTGGGCTATTGAGGCCGTTACTAACTCTATCATTGCTTCTGATTATATCCAGCCCACCTTACCCAAGTCCTGGATCAACTGTGGAGGTGGCGGTCTCGGTTGGTCTGGTGGCGGAGCACTGGGCATAAAACTCGCAAGCGATGACCAACATGGCGGTCGCGGCAAGGGCAAATTTGTTTGCCAGATTGTTGGAGACGGCACATACCTCTTCAGCGTTCCCGGGTCTGTTTACTGGATCGCCCGTCGCTATAATATTCCAATTTTGACCATTGTTTTGAATAATAAAGGCTGGAATGCCCCACGGCATAGTCTGCTACTGGTGCATCCGAATGAACATGGTTCTCGCGCGACAAATGAAGAGTTGAATATTTCATTCGCCCCAACCCCCGATTATGCTGGAATTGCGAAAGCAGCCGCTGGTGGTGAGCTTTGGGCTGGACGTGCAGGGACAGTGGAAGAACTGCTTAAACTCTTGCCTGAAGCGATTGACAACGTGGTGAGTGGCAAAGGTGCGGTCTTGGAAGCGCAATTAAACGGAAAAGACGGCAAGTACATTGGTAACTAGACATCCGGATCTTGTGTGTTGCGGCGCAATTCTCAGCCAAACGAATTTGATATCTAATCCAATAGGCCCCAAAGCCCATCTGCCATCGGCCCAGATAGCTTAGAACGGGCACTATTGCAATGCTCAGGGTATCTGTTCCCTGCTCAAGGTTTGCCGGAAGCCATAGTCATATAAATTCAATACCAAGAGTTGTTAAGGGGCTTAGCCAAATAAGATCTTCAATCACTCCCCAGGAACCTCTTCCAATTAGTTCCTAGTTTCTTAACTCCATATTCCAAGCTCCATCCACGAATCTCACATAATTTTCTGACAATCACCTCAAGCACGTCATCCATCCTCTTCCCGGCGCAATGCAAATCACTCTCCACTAAAATCCTATCATCGGGAACCTCTTTCATAACGCTTACCGTCTTTGATTCAGATCCATTCGAGAAATTTATGACATTCGAGAACGAGAAATAAAATTCTGCAGGAATTGATGGATGGAAGAATTGTTTTAGCGGTTCAACCGGGCCTGAATAAGAATGCATGCATATCCTCGGAGGAAAAGGAAGACATGGTCGAGAATCTTGGAGCCGGCTATTATCCAGCTCTCCCTCACTCTCTTCCCCATGCGCTCCTGTCACACTGCCCCGCCTCTTCCGTTGTCGTTTTGATAGAACCGGCTTCTCGTACCCCTTAAAAAGTTCTCGGAAGACCTCTAGCACTGCACCGTGCGCTTGAACGCTGTGAATAGATACAGGCCGCTGTAGCTCCCCTGCTAATTGTAGTTGTGCCTTCAGAATTGCTTTTTGATGGGCCAATTGCACGCGATATGGGGATAAAGTTCTGCGTTCGCGAGAGCCGGGCGTAAGCGACGAATCCCGATTTTCCAATTCATGCGGGAACCAAGGGTTTGGAAGGCGAAACGAGCGGTCAAGGCCAATTTCGCCCACCAAGGCATAAGGATACATGAGCAAATGCTGCTTAGTTTCTTGGAGAAATGTCGAGAGTGGACGAGGCTCGGGGAGGTCATTAATTAGATGCGTATCTTGGATTGTTGGAGTCAAGACAGATTTGTAATGTTCAGACTTATCTATCTCCGTGGTATTTGAGTCGTCAAATATCTGGTGGGAGAACCAGGGATGCCAGCCGAAGCATGGGATGAGTTTCCTATCTAGACTTGTTTCTTCCGGGGCAGGAGAAACTGATGAGCCTAAGTTAGCGAATCTGGAAGCAACTTTGGCAACTAGATGTTGGTCTTGCCCTCTAGTGGCCATTATCGCGAGGGTCCTGGCTTTCATCGAGGGGATATCATCGATGGAAGTCATCGTATCCGTCGGATGGCAGTGGGCGTCGAATATGCCCAGTTCCCAGGGAAAGGGCGTAGACACATCAACGCCGTCTATATTCATTATCTTCAATCGAGCTATGAATTTTTACTCTACCCTTAAGGAAAAGTATTAAATGATCTGTTTGCTTGACGTCTGGGTAGTCCTTGGTGGAAAGACGTCCAGTCCATAAACTAGTTTAGTTAGTTAACGTAATTCCC
>LJPJ01002568.1:0-71578 GCA_001430935.1 Amauroascus verrucosus
GGTAGGTGATAGCTTACGTTAACGCCACAACTGCTTACTCAGCGGTGGGAGTTAATCCCCGCTTCCGAGGCCTAATCAGGCTTAGCGTCTCGTTATGTTCTTGGAAGCTCAAGCAAGAAAAAAGAGCGAAGAGTAGCATCACCAGCAACAAAGAGAGGAAGAGAGAGGGAGAACAAAAAGACAAGACAAAGACGCAGGGAATTGGCACTCGCCGGGTTGGTCTACTGCTTCACTCATACACTTGTTCATCTCTTTCATCGAAGAATTGCTCTCCGAGAGAATGTTGATGCCCTAAAACGATGAAGTTCTTCGAGAACACGTTCAATTACGATTACAGCTTCCCCGCTGTATCACTTGCCTTCTTTCTCCGTTATCCAAATCCCTATTCTCGCCATGTACTTACATCCGATGTCATTGAGCGATATGTCGATCCCGAGACCCAGCGCCTTCACACCACCCGATTGCACTTGAAGCGGTCGAAGATCCCTTCAGCCATGCTTAAATTACTACCCAAGGGTATCGGTGGCGCTGACAATTCCGGTCAAAGTATTATACTAGAGACTAGTGTGGTGGATGTCAAGGAGGGCTGGATGGAAACTGAATCTCGGAATATGGAATGGACTGGAATTTTGAGCGTGGTGGAGAAACAGGTGTATCGACGTTGTCTTCGATCTGACGATACTGGTGCTTCTACTTCTTCCTTCTCTTCGGCTCTAAGCATCGATGACAAACGTGATGAATGGACGACTGTCAAAACAACAGTCACCTTCCGATCTCGACTTGGCCAGTCGATGTTGGCTCGTTCCAACAGGGCCGACGCGTCATCCGATGCCGATGAAGAGATCCACAAAAAGGGCTTTTTGGCCGCCTGGTCTACTGCTGGTCTCCAGCGAACGATCGAACTTATTGGGGTGAAGCGAACACGAGATGCAGTTTTTAAAAGCAAACAGGGGATGAATATCGTCCTGGAGAGGCTCCGCCACGGTGGAATCGTAGCCGTTCTCGAAGGCATGCGGCGGGATCGTGAAACAGGCACGTTAGGCCATCACCATGAAGGACCATGGAAGCGTGTTTGGCTTCACGGCAGCAGTGGCAATGACGTTAACGGACAACGCTCGTTCCCGCATGTCGAAGTTGATCATGCCGAGGACGATGCGTGAAACGAACGGCATTCCAACCAAGTACGATCTTTGCACGTATGTCCGCCTTCACGGATTATCTCTCCCCCTTCTTCATGTAGCGTGGCGTTTTTGGATTATGGGGTTTGGCGATGGAAACTCTCCTATTTATTTATCTTTGACTTGGGATGCTTTTTTCCTCTGCTTTTCTATTTTTCATCTCCTTCCTTTTATTGTCTTATATATTTCCATTTTCCGGGGTTACTTACTACCCTAGTTTATGACTTTTACTACACGGTACGAGCGAAGAGCTTCTTGCAGACGGCATGACTTGACAGAAACGGCTGGACAATAGTGCGCATAAGGAAACAAAGCGTCACGTATGAGAAAGTGGCAACGGATTTCATTTCATGTATGTATGCATGGTACATGCTATGTGATATACGGAATGGCAGAGACCAAAAATAAAATTCTAAAATGTTTTTGAAATGCTTTGATAAACCAGAAGCGAAGAAACTGTCCAGCATAAGTGCAGTTCGATCAGATTTCCTTTCGGTATCGCTATAGAGGCCATCTTCCACCCGCTTCTTCTCCTATTACCATTTTACATCGGAGACTACGCTTGTTCAGATGATAATGAATTCTAGATTGACGTGCACAAGCACAGTGGGGTGGATAAATCATAACCTACGAGGATCGTTGACATGCTGACACGAGGTCAATTACGCCTCGCATCTAGATAAACAGGTATGGATAGAGCTCAATCCACGGAGACTACGGAGAAACGGCGGACTTGCAAGTTGTAGATACCTAAATGTCTTGCATGACAGGATACTTTGGGGCCCGGTTCCAACTGATGCCCAAAACCCAATGAATGGGAATTGCACTTCAACAGGACAAGCATATCACTCTCGGCTCTAAAGTACAAATTCAGAGCATAATTGCCGGCGTTTTTGCGTGTTGAACTAGCTTGTAGGTCTTTTTTCTTTTTATATTCTCCAGAGTCAATGGCAATCTTGTGGGGTTCCTTAACACCAACCATCATCTATCGTTGAGCATCCCACCTTTTGGCCCATCAAACAGCTCCCTCTGGCACTCATCTCGTTTCGGAACACTGATTGAGCAGAAAAAAGGCATTTATTAATGATATCTAGACAGCCGCATGGTTTACATCCTCAGTCAATGGGCATCCGGCTGTCCCTAAGAATACGATTTGTCCAACCCTAAATCGTCCACCATACACCACCCACCGTACAGTACAACAGCACCACTAGACCATAGCCGTCATGGCTGCGGCCTTCGACGACGAAGACCTCTCAATCCCGCTCCCATCATTCGATCAAGATCGGCAACATGATCGAACTCCCCATAGCCATCCGTCCATGCCGCCACCCTCTAGACCTTTCGCAGTGCCTTCCGAACAGTCACCCGCCACGGCCCGAGATATGCAGCGCTTGGAGCAGTACAAGACGGTCAGAATACTCGGTGAAGGCTCCTTCGGCAAAGTCAAGTTGGCCATCCACCAAGCCAGCGGAAGAGAGGTGGCTTTGAAGATCATTTCGAGGCGGAAGCTCTTGTCAAGAGACATGGTTGGAAGAGTCGAGCGCGAGATTCAGTATCTACAACTCTTGAGACATCCACATATTATTAAATTGTGAGCTTCAGGCCTCTAAATCTAAGAGGAAGGAAGAAAAATCATTCGATTTCTTTGCTAATTGTTCGGATTTCAATTCACAGGTACACAGTCATCGCGACGAAAACCGATATAGTCATGGTACTGGAGTACGCTGAACGGGAGCTGTTCGACTACCTGGTAAGCCGCGGCAAATGCAACGATGATGAAGCTCGTACTTTTTTCCAACAAATTATTTGCGCCGTCGAGTATTGCCACCGTCACAAAATTGTACATCGGGACCTTAAACCGGAAAATCTGCTAATTGACAGCGAGAAGAACGTCAAGATTGCTGACTTCGGGCTGAGCAACATTATGACAGATGGTAATTTTTTAAGGACCAGTTGTGGCAGCCCTAACTATGCTGCGCCTGAAGTTATTTCGGGCAAGCTCTATGCCGGCCCTGAGGTGGACGTCTGGAGTTGCGGCGTTATCTTATACGTGCTGCTGGTGGGAAAGCTGCCTTTTGACGATGAATATATACCCAATCTATTTAGGAAGATTTCAGCCGGCAATTTCTACATGCCTCCTTATATTTCTACGGGTGCCGCCAATTTGATTAGGCGGATGTTGCAGGTTCATCCCGTTCACCGGATCACTATTCCGGAAATTCGTCGAGACTCTTGGTTCAATAAGGACCTTCCGAAATACCTACAACATCCCGCAGAGGAGCTTGTTGCCACTGGTGCCGACCCAAATAAAGCTATTGACCTTCGTTCAATAGCTCCCGGAAAGCCTCCAGCTATTCGGGAGCGGATTCGCGAAAATGCTGTTTCAAAACTCGAACGGAGAATGGGGTATGGGAAAGAGGATATCCAGGATGCCTTGCGGAAACCCGAGCCTAGTGCCATCAAAGATGCATTTTTCATTGTAGTGGAAAATGAAATGATGCAAACAAATTGTGAGCGTAGCCTTTCTCCTCGTTCACTGGATATAGCGCTGACAATTTTAGCTCCCACGGAGTTGGATGGCAGTCCCTCCTCTCCTCGGCTTAGAGAAGGCCAAGATGCCTCACCCCAGGGACTTGGCAAAACAGCTAGACCCGGTATCTTTAATTCTCACGACACGCCCATTACACCCCTTACTCCTTACCGGGTCACACCAGTGAATACCCCGGGATCTCGTGTGAGCCATGTGCGAATTCTCCCCACCAGCTTACCGTACGTCCACGAGCAAATAATGGACCAGCGAGCTAAGGAGATGGCTGCCCGAGCTGCTGGTCAGTTTCAAGATGATTTTCGGGCAAGTTCTCAGCTATCGGAGGCGCCAGATCAATCGGGAGCGCCCAGAGAACTGTCACCCGAGGAAAAAGCTGCAACTGCTAGGGCGCTCAAGCCTCATTCACGAAGCATAGTCGACCTAAATAAGATTCAATATGAACCGCCCGAAAAATTAGCGCCAGTCCCGAGCCAGCCCAGACGTTCTCGTAAATGGCAGTTCGGTATCAGATCGCGAAATTTACCATATGAAGCGATGCTTTGCCTCTACAAAGCTATCCAGGCGGAAGGGGGCGTCTGGGAAATTCAACCAGCAGAACCAGGTAATCTCCGTCCTTGGCATTTTTTTTGTCCTGATCAATTCCATGTGCCCAGCTCACTGGTAACCATAGACACACACGATAATGAGCGAGTTCCTGAAATGACGTCTGAAATTCCTGGGCCTCTACAGCGTAAATACCGGAATGTCCCATCAGAATATTATATTCCAAAGGACCTGTGGTTTATTCGTGCACGTCTCCTCAAACAAGGTGTAATGGCCCCTGGACCTGCAAGCAGTGCGCACAGCAGCCGCAGCGATTTAGAAGAATTCCGTCGTCGTGTCAGCCTGAAAAGCGGTATATTACATCTAGAGGATAAATCTGGCCCTGGAGGCACAGGATTTGGAACCGGGGTGTCAGCCGCTTCTTCCTTATCATCCCATTCAGCCAACTTAAGTTACGGTGTTTGGGTATTTATTGATATACAGCTATATCAGCTCGAACGGGACAATTACATGGTTGACTTCAAATGCGACGGATATCAAAATGTCGTCCGTGTTGACGGCGACAACAATGCAACAGAATGGCGGCCCATCAGCAAGAGGTTCCGAAATAAAGAAAAGGAAATCACCAGTCCATATCCATTCTTAGACGTTGCATCAGATCTAGTGGCGCAATTGGCGGCGGCGACTTAAACGGTCCTTAGTATATGCACCTGGCGTTACCTTTTTTTGCCCTCATTTAGCTGGTCTTTGTGAGACGCGGCATCCTTGGCCAACAAAGGTTTGGTTTTGAGAGTTTGCTTTTCGTTGGTACAGTGGCATTATGATGAATGACCATTATGAAGCTAATCACGATTTGGCCTAACATTTTTTAATTGGGATACAATGACTTCTTATATTCAACATTATTCCTGACTACCCTGTATAACACAGAATCCGAGTTGTATGTGATTTATTCCGGCTAATCCTGGCGATCCTACCCAATATGACTTACTTGAGACGGCTTTTGTTCGGTTTGAGAATGTTGTCATTTTAGGGTTACTGGCAATTCAATGATCCATGTTAACCTTTTGCCACATGGCCTTCCTTTCCTCCATGCAATTACATGACAGGGAGTTAGAAATACGAACAAGCTCGTCCATTTGGCCTTTGCTCAGCAACCCTAGCAACACTTCGAATTCCCCGTTATGATCCAAGGCGTCAAGGGTTTAATTCTCACAACGGGCAGATTTACCTCCGCAAGACCCGTGAAAAAACTTTACAAGAAAAGCTACTGACAAAGTTCAGAGCAAAATTGGATTCGAAGCATGACGTAGAGGAACCAGGTGCCCATATCGTCATGCCTAGTCCGCGAGGTCCGGAGTTCACGCGAACTGGGGATAAAAGCTATAGATACAGCTTGTTCCCTGATTTTTTTTTGGGTATGTATCATCGGGCTTCTGGTTCGTATATAAGTTCATTTTTCTAGATACAACCTCGACAGTCTCACTTTTATCTCAGAGCACATAGGAACTTGTGTGTGGAATCCAATCTGATCTTGAGAACGTTTTGTACTATTCCGAATTGCCTAGAGAGGAAAATCCATAGTCTATACCGCCAAGATGGGAATTCCAACCAAGGCGTTGAATTTGTTCCTCAGGGGGTTGGAGGTAAGCATTGGTCCAGGCCTAGCAGCATCGTCACTATAGTCGTACGTGAGCAGAGCATCTACATGACAATTGCTAACCAATATTGGATATAGGTTGCGTTCGCAACCATTGTGATGGGCCTGATCGGTAACATGCTGAACGATTTCCGGGATCATAGCCAGGCTACAGTGAACTATGTTATGTTCTCGGTAGCCTTCGCACTGGCAACGCTGTTCTATTTAATAGCTGCGAATGCCAGCGACATGTTCATGATCCACCCGGTCATCTTGTTTATCGTGGACCTCTTAAATACGATTTTCCTTTTCTGCGCGGCGGTGGCCTTGCCGTCGAAGCTGCATGTACCGGACTGTAGCAATGATGTAAGAGAACCCTGTTCATCCTTGAGAGAAATATCCTTTTTTTTTTTTTGTGCTAACGTTTGGTGTACCCTGATTGTAGCGGGAACTTCGAGACAATTCTATCACCAAATCATCAAACTCTCTATCAAAGTCGTGCCGCGAAGCTAAGGCAGCGACTGCGTTCCTGTGGTTCGCATGGTTCGCCTTTCTAATTTCAACAATCCTTTCTGGAATGGCAATGACTGGAGGATGGATGGGTATGCGTCGCCGTGCCCACCGGCGATCATCCCGGGTTGCGCCGCAGCCCACGATGTCCCAAGTCTAAAAAAAAGGTACGAAAATGTAGGCGTAGGTGATGAGATGTCTTGATACATTGGGTACCAGCAAGAGGAAGAAAAGAAAAGGACAGCCATTCCTAATATATATTTTTCTGACATCGCAGTCGTTGGGCGGACGACTTGGGAGGAAATTGCACAAACATATTACGAAACAAAAAAGGAACATAACGCATTTCGCCTGCTTAATCGCAAATATTCCCCGGGCAAAACATTGGTATATTCTTTTCAGGTCATTGTATTAGTGCCTTTCTCAGTGGGAGGGGGTGCGGGCTTTTGCATACACTCTTACTCCCTTTGAGCATTATCACTCGTTTTGAACTGGTTTCGGCTCTTGAGAGCCTCTTATCCTTTTTTTTTTCGAGATTCACATATGTCTCTAATATCTAATGATTGCGTGCCAGTCTATTGATTTTGTGTGCAATCATATCCAATATACTATAGTAGTAGTGTTATCAAGTCAATTGCATTGAGCTGGTCTAGTAGTTGTCGCAATAGTTAGCTTTGTTATTCACCTTTAGCCAAGCAAGGCAGTAGGATGTCTTTGGTGGTCAAACACGGCATAGAGGATAAGCTGCCTTTTTCCATCTATCATCATTATCGAGGCCTAGAGGATAGAATAGTTGATACATTCATTTGCTAGATGGCTCACATAATATTTTGCGTTGAGAAACCCATACCGTATTTGCATATCAACCAATGTTGACTCGATTCCCAATACGACTTTATAATTGTCCTTTAGTGACACACGAGTATTTGTCTTGTTTAAAGCTGCCCATTATCAAATCCAACAAAACAGTTGCTCAAACAAATCAATGACTTGTCGAGTGAGCAATCTCCTTCATCTGGTTCAAATTATCCTGTAAAGAATCACATTTCATCTGAACACGCTTATAACAGTCAGGACCAAGCGGTAATCGAAACAAATTCTCTTTCCCAACTCCCATCCCAGTACCAGTAACCACTTCAAGAATGCGTTGAGCTCCCTTGAGCGGGCTACCCTCCTCAGTCCCATGCATGGATTTGAATTTCTGCAGAGCAAAGTCCAGTGGCGTACCGATATAATCCCTGGTTAACCCAACTGTAGGCTCAGGAACTGTAACGAAGAAGTTTGTCCGAAAGAGACCAGGTTCGACCACAATTGTTCGAATGCCAAATGGTTGTAACTCGACTGAAAGACTCTCAGACATGCCTTTTCACAAAGCAAGAAAAAAAAAGATGACATCGTATTAGCAAGATTTCCACTAAAAGATTAGAGAACATGGAGGTACTCGGCCTCACCTTCAAGAGCGAATTTCGAAGCCCCGTACATAGCACATGCTGGTCCTGAGGTCAAACCGGCAGCGCTGCTAATATTCACAATCGTCCCCGACTTCTGAGCGCGCATAAAAGGAAGCACACCCTTGAGCACGCGCACAGGGCCAAAGACATTGGTGCTAAACTGATTCTCGATTTCGGCTTCACTCATGTCCTCGATGCTGCCGAGGATCGAGTACCCGGCATTATTGACGACCACGTCGATGGAGCCCGCAGCCTCTTGACGGATGGCGTCCCCGACTTTCTTGGGCGTGTCAGTGTCCGTCACGTCGAGTTGAATCCATGTGCCTCCTAGTTCTTGGATTTGCGGGTGATCTTGGGCAGCTTTGGAGGGGTTCCGTGCTGTGGCTAGGACTTTGTGTCCAGCTCGCAAGACGACTTCAGCGATGGCTGTTCCCAGGCCTGAGGACGCGCCGGTGACGAGCCAAGTTTGGGGTGTCATCTTTTCCGAATGTGATTATCGGAACCTATCTACCTACACAATGTAGGGGAGAAGGGTGAATTGCTCTTTTTTAATGTAGCCAGCTTCAGCCCAGATCAACCGGACTTTCCGGACTTACGGAGTAATAGGACCTCATTCTCCTCATATAGTAGGGAATCCTGGAGGGAGGATCTTGATATTCTATTAACTAACAGGCGGCCTTATCCGGAGATTATCAAGTAAACCCCGTCGCTGTCTGCATAGCAGCCACCATATCCACCCGCGACGCTTTCTTGCATGTTGAAGTTGTTTATAACAATTATTACCAGACACAGGATCGCTATGCTGTTGGTATTCCCCGCCAATCACATCCCACCAAAGAGGAAATCCTCATGTGAAGCCAATCAGCAACTCGAGAATATTGTTGACTTTTTATGATTGGCTGGATTCTTGAATAATTCCATCCACAGCCACCAAATGGGGCTGAGTCAGCCGTCAGCCGTCAGCCGATCTTGGCGTCTTGGCATCCGACGGACTAAAACGATTCTCCAAACCCGGTGCTCTCGATCACAGCAAGGAACCCAAGGCCAATCCGCGATTTTCCCCTCATAGAAACCCACTAATTCCCCTTAACTAGTGAGTTAGAATGCGCAGATGAGGATGTCAAGCTTGAGCAGCCCGCTTCGTGGTGCCAGAATGTTGGCTCCAATTCGCGCGGGCTTCGTGCACCAACGCACTGGTGGATCTTAGCGTGTGTGATGCCGACACGCTATGCCCCTGGTGTGGTGGAGAGACAGCACAACCAGAGCTGAGCCCTGGGAGAAACTACATTGAAGTCTCCGTTTCTATATTTAATGCTAGGCGGAGGAGTTGACAACTGTATTGCACAAGCTCCTCAAGAACTACAAAGCCGTCTGCCGTGCACATATCCTCAAGAAAAACCCCCTGCCATCCGCAAATTGTTGCGCCTTGTAAACCCTACCTTGTCTCGTCCTTGTACAACGCCAACCATGAAAATTCATATTCTTTTTCTATGTTGTTTGGCGGCCATTTGCACCGGAGATCTCATCCATATCAAAGTCCGTACCAATGTTGACAAGGAGGCCGGTCTTCTCGCAGACCTAGATGAATTAGCAAGAACCCACCGTATGCCCACAATTCCCCCTCCTCATCGCATTTTGTGTGTCCAACAGCTTATGTTCGCTCCAAGGCTTCGCTACCATCGGCATTGGCGCTTCTGTGACCGAGGAAAAGATCTTTTGCCAGGCTTTCAGCGACCCCAATGGCCGCGATGAACTGGGAGAACCCTTTTCTGCAGGCAAAGATGCCGTGTTCACATCAGACAAGAAGAATCCTGTTCACATTGGTTCGTTCCTTTGTTCGGATAAGTTAGACAAGTTGGAGGCACCGGGTCAGCAACCTATGAAAGGGGCAGACGGCGAAAAGACGGAGAAGACGGTTAGAATACAGTTTCGAACGGGATTTGACGAATTCACACGTGGAGACGTGAAGCTGGGCCAGACAGTACCGCTTGGTACGCGTAACAAAACTGGGGTAATTTCAAGTTGCATGTGCTGACGACCGAACAGGAAAACATTCGAGCCTTGGCAACAACGTCATTGAAGCCATGGTAATCTCAGCGACCGGCGATGTGAATTGGGCAAAGGTGCAATGTCAGCTCTTTGAAGATCCAGCGGGCGAGAAGGAGTTTGGCGAACCGTTTTCGATATATGGAACGAGCTACGGTACTGAGCCGGAGAAAATTGCGGCTGTGCGATGCGATGGTTAAGACGGGGCATTCCTACAGGAGTTTGTTTCTTCCGGAGGCTTGGAACAGGAAATGTAGTATTAATTTCGATAGATGTGCAATTGAGCTCCGAAATAAAAAGTTCAATACTAATTAGTTATATCTATCTCTTCCCTCAGCCTCAGACGCATCAGCCTCACCCCGTGTTCCTTTATGATGACGTAATCTTGTCTGATTCACACGGTGGCTTGCGGGCTATGATTGGCTGGGATGCGACGCGTTCTGTCGTCGTCGGAGTCCCAATGCGGTTTAGCGCGGGAAGCAAAATAGCCTGATTCGTCTCTCCGTCTTGTCCTTCGTCTGCGAACTTAAGAACGTCGCTGGTGAACACCCGTCACCAGCTTAATCTTTCTCTCTCTTTTTCCTTTTCTCTTTCTTCTTCCTTCGTCCCTTTTGCAAGTCTTGAGATTAGAATCTGTCTTCTCTTGTTCAGGTTGTCGCCTGTAGAAGGTCAACAAGACCTCTTTTCTAGTTTCAAATAAACAATCTAGATCTTCCTCTTAAAACGCATTATCCTGCCCCTCGTCGCTACCTAGAAGCGGACGGGCCCCAGGAAAGGATAATCGCAAACCGATTTGCTTGGAATGAGTAATTCTGAGTAGTTAATCCCTTTCCTGAGAACCTCGGACAGCTCCTTGCATCCACAGCTCATCATCTCTCTTTTACCTGCCGATATTCCTTGACGCTTGGTACGTTGTGTGATCGCCATCTGCGAAATCTCGCATCGTTCTGCTAGTTAACCGTGAATCCAAGTGCAATTTATCCGGAAAAAGTCAATATGGCCATGCAATCGACTTTCACTACTCGCCGAGCATCAAATGGTCAGTCCGCCTCCGATATGAGCGGCTCATTCGCTTCCAGCCAGTCAAGCTACACCGGCAGTCCAATGACTGAAACCTTCATTGATGTTGAGCCGTGGATGCAAGAGATGCTGAATGAGGATCTCTTCTCCACCCCGTCATTGGATTTGGGCTCTGCTTACGAAGGTTTCACGGCTGCTGGATCCAACATCCTTCCTCCTGCCGTCTCTATGAATGACCCGTCTTTGCTAGACCCCGAAGTCTTCTCTGCCTTTGGTGCCAGCAGCTGCAACTTGATCCAAAATGGAGATGTTGCCTTGCCAACTGAATGTGCGAATCTGGATTCATTCGACGCTTCGGTCGACTTTGACCCTGACTTGGCCTCTTTCCTCTCGGGAGCCCAGCTCCTTGACAATGTCACTCACAATGAAGTTCACCCAGAACAAAGTTTCGAAGCTGTCCCCGCCGCTATCCATACTCTTGCGACCAACGATGACCACTCTCAAGTCGCTTTTAACCAAGTCGCGGTCGCGTTTCGAGAGTTGGCTCGTGCTAGAGCCGCGGCTGACCCCCGTCCGCTGTCCCGGAAACAAAAACAGCGAGACGCGTCAATTGCTTTGTATCTAGAGCGATTGAGGGATGCGTGCGATGATGCCGTCGCTGTTATTAACTCCTCCAATGCGTCTAGCCGGTCTGACAACTGTTCCGGCTTCAATTCTCCAAACATGAACTTGCTTCAAAATTCCTTCCACAGCGACCAAGTCCCAACGACCTGGGAACAAAGCTCCTCGGGTGATACGAATCACTCCGCCGTCTTGGACAGTTTTATAATAACGGACTTTACCTCACAACAATCTCCCGGCAGCGAGTCTCCTACAACCTACGCCGCTTCCGTTTCTACTCCGAGCTCAGAAGCCTCACAAAAGCAGAAGCAGCAGCAAGCCACGCGCCAGCCCGTGAATGGTGGAGTTGAGCTAGTGATGGATTTGAATATGAACACTGCCACTATTTTACCTAGACGTCACCGCCCGCGTACCCAGGCGCAGCGGGAGCGGTATCTTGCCGTACGAACCCGTGGTGCTTGCGAAAAGCATAAGAAGCAGCATAAGAGGGTAGGTACCGTTGCATTAATGTGTTCACGCATCTCTTTGCATTCCTTCCTGTAGTCACCGCGATCCAACTGACGAAATTGATAGTGTACCTGCATTGACAAAGAACTTGCCTCCAAAGCAACGGTTCATCAACCTGCATCGAATATAAAAGCACCTGGACGCCATTCTCGCAAGCACGTTTCAAACATACGGCCTCAGGATACGACATCCCGTCAAACCGCTTCGAAATCATCTACGGATAGCTACGCATGGTCTTCGGACCAGCACCCAATCACGACCTGTGAATGTACGAATTGCGAGGAAGAACAACTTTACTGGCAACTTCTCCAGAACGCTGGGCGGACCGACGCTAGGATTCCCGGGTCGCAACAAGTTGCGCAGCACGTGCCTGTCCCATGCCGGATGAAACATTCTTGCATCAAGGCAAAACTCCAAAGTGGAGCCTTACCGAAAGGTGTGGTCAACCAGGACACTTCACCGTCGCCGGCCATGTCGCAATCTGGCAGTTCTCCCGCTATTCGCACTGTGGAACGCGGAGTTTATTCCTTTAAACGTTATGAGGAAAGCGAGCAAATGGCTAGCTCCCCAACTTCACCGCCAGCACCAGCCCATACCAAGTCAGTATCGGCACCGAAGCCGAAACAAGACACTGACGGCATTGCGAGCTTCTTTAGTAGTCACGGAGGATCCTTCGTGGATGTTAGTTCCGGCATAGCGAAAACTTGCCAGCGTTGTACGAACCACAATGCTACTGGTCACCAACCAGCTGCAAAGAGCATTAACTGCGCTTCATGTGTTCTATACAGCCATTTGAATACGAATTCTTCGCACTATTCTACCTTTTCCAGAGGTCCCCGCCCGAACGGTAGGGACATGTTGGAACTACGTGTCCGGACTCAACTGTGCGATTGCCATCGCACCATTGAAGCCTCACTAGCGAACCAAAGCCTTGAAGGGCTTGATCAGCAGCACCGTCCTACCGCTCGCTTTGGAGATCGAAATCTCTTGGATTCGGGAGCGGATTCTAAGACCCGGAATACTGGGGCGAGCCGGTACGTTCGCCTTATCACCTCGGCCACCACCGCCGGCTTGTCAATATCGGTTCATTCGTTGGCCGAGTGCCACCGCACCATTGTCGCGGCCCATCGCCGCCTTATAACCTCTATATGGCACAAAGGGCGGGTGCCCGATGTGCTAGATTCGTTTCGATTCTGGTTAGTGGTTTGGGTATTCGCGTTGACATTTTCGATATTTTTTCGAAATGCAACGCTCCAAAGTCATTCAGTTCCTTTCGAACTGTCAAGCCCATACACATCATTATAAACTGATTGGAAAATCGGTGGCGAGCCTGTTGATCTTGAATATGTTCTAAGCTTGGAGCGTTGATCGTCTTAACAAAAGAGTGTCTATTGTATAACGTTTTGTTTGTGTTTGCTTTTCTGACATACTCCCAACTAGTGGGACTTGCCCACTCTATACCCCGGGATGTTTTCATGGGTCGTGCATTTTTTGCTTCTTTGGTTTCAATATACGAGTCTCGATGGCTACACGAAAGGTTTGACAAAGTACCTACTTAGCAAGAGAATACCAAACTATTCCCTCACTGCTTGGCAACTGATGTAGTAAAACGTAACTTGTCCTTTGTGTCCAACCCTAGTAGTCCCGTAAAACGGGGGGCTCTTTTTAACTTAAACTATCTGGATTCATCTGCAGCTAGCCGCGTCTAAAGTTGAATGTTGATGCTGTTCATCAGCGACGGACCCGAGTGAATTTGCTTCAATACCGTCTTTGGTGGAAGTGAGAAAAGTACTATTAGAGTTGATTGTAGGTCGATCCAGTCACCAACCAGACGCCCGGTTAGCTCAATCGGTAGAGCGTGAGACTCTTAATCTCAAGGTTGCGGGTTCGACCCCCGCATCGGGCTTCTCTTTTTTTCTTGTCCTCCTTTTTTTCAATCACGGTTTCTCCCTCCACGGCATATGATGGGAAGTTGTTATACCCGTCAGTATCAACATCTGATGGTTGAAGTTGTCTTGATTTTGCACACGAATCAGAAGAATCTGCTCTTGGTAAGGAATATCCTATCTCTCCAGCTGCACATAAAATACTTTGGTTTCATTTCAAGTTGCTTTTGCAAATACTAATTACCAGAGTAAATTAGACTTTGTCAAGAAATCTTTCTGCGAAGCCAAATATGGCTCAAAACCGACTCCAGACGCTCTAGAAATCCTAATTTGTGGGCGTAGTAGTACTGTATTGCCAAGAAGTAGGATATCCTCCTACTTAACATACAATACCTCCATACATTAGGTAGTCTTTTAACTTATATCTCCCCATTCGAACACGGGTGTCGGACCGGCCGAGTCGAGTTTATTTCCCCAATATTCCACGCCGTCCACTGCGTATTGATCGGGCAAGTATCCAGATATGTTGAAAAACTTTTGTAGACATACTTTTTTCAACGCTTTGCCCGACGCCGTTAAAGGAACTTGTTCATCGTCCCTTAGAATTCGTAAAAGCGCAGGAAATTTGGACGAGCCGAATTTGGCAGCGGCGAGATCCTCGCGTATTTTCCGAAGAGTGATCTTGTCATGGTCCGTTTCGACCGTAGCATTCGTCTTCTTCTGGAGTCGCACAAGCGCAGCTGCCAACCCACCAGCTGCGTGATCCTGGACAGAGAGGATATGCGCTTCAGAGATATATGGGAGATCTATCAAGCGCTGTTCTAGCTCGAGAACAGGTATTTTCATGCCGTAGAAACGGATCCCTCATAATCATTAGCTTGGCAATAATATAGCGCAGATCGCTAGCATCTTTGGGAATTAATACTTACAGTCGCACGAAACCCTACCGTCAAGGAAATAATTTTCTCCAACGCGGCGACCATAATCCCCTGTTTTGTAAAACCCTTCGCAGTCAAACGCAACACGGGTAATTTCTTCATCGTTGATATAGCTATATTCGTGTAAGTCAGGAGTGATATAAGAACATTAAAATATCAACGTTCTTACTGAGTGAACATTCCAGGGCTTTTAGCTAGGATTTCGCCATGGTCACCATGGGAGAGTTTCACTATCGTCCCTGGAAGCGGTGTTCCGATACAACCCTAAAGAACAGTCAGCATGTAAACAAGCGGGATTGCAATCAGTGAGCTACTTACTTCCAAAAACTCAGGGCCAACTGGTGCGGTTGTTATACCTCCACCCATCTCTGTTGTCCCGTACCCATTGAAGAGAGGCACATTGGTCAACTTTGTGAAGAAATTGCGAGTGGAGGTGTCGAGCATCGCGCCACTTGTATATACCATCTGCAAGCTTCGAGTTCCGTTAATATATTCGTCATGATTTTCGGTGGGGAGGTCTTTGATATGCTCATTGTAATACTCCATCATATGTCTCATAGTTGAAGGGAATATGCTCATGATCGTCGCCTTTCCCTCCTTTAGGGCTTCCCAGATGTCTCCAGGTCCATGCTCACGTTTCATGAAATGTATTTTTTCTCCGTAAAGAAGACTAATGATGAGACCTGTCGCCCCTCCAACCCAGTGTACAGCACTAGTTGAGAGATAGAGGCTGCCCGGCGGCACTGGTTCATCGGTGAAATAGAATAGCTGCCGAGGCAAAACACAGCCTTTTGGTAGCTTCGTTGTACCGGATGTGAACAAAACCAGGCATCCGGTTGTTGGTGTAAACGTAAGGTTTTCGTCGATTCGCATCTCGGTCGATCCGGGCCCGGCTCTTATGATTGGGATTACATTCAGCACTCGCGCAATATAGCGCTGGGCATAGTCTCTAACCGCAAGGGCCGTGTTAAAGATACCCGCCTCTGCCAGAATGCAGGTTGCATCGGTCTTCTTCAAAAAGTGGGCCGTTTCTTCGGGGGTAGCTTGCGAACCTGCATGTAGGTGGCTCGATCAGTGTCTCTTTCCTAGGTCTTTGGCCGCCTGAACTCGAAAAGATCACTCACCCAGTGGAACACAGATACCTCCCAAAGCTGCGATAGCCAGGAAGCTCACGATGAAGTAGTATCCACTGGATCCAAGCACTGCGATAGAAGTAGTCTCCCCGCGCAAAGAGCCATTTTCATCGAAGGAAGAGCTGGGAAGCCGGTCTTGCAGGGCCCGGCGAAGATGCATAACATCACTAATCAAGTCACTATAACTGGCGTCGATTCCAGTGACTTCGTCATGGATGATTTCTCCAGGCCTTTCTGCAGATAGCCGTCGAAGGCGAGTGAATATGGGATCATTGGGAAACGCCTGGGTTGGTACTGGGCCTCCGTTCTTCAATTCAAATATCTTGGGCAGCGAGAGTAGCCATCTAGGCCAGAGATAACGGACTAAAGTCAACATACTCCTCACGAGCTCCTCACGGGAAGGAGTGACGAAATTCACACGCTCAATAACCACTGGCCCTGCCAACATGATAGCGGGCCACGGTTCCCAATTTATTGCTACGGAGATCGCCCATCAAAAGCAATGTTATCTGATGTTCCGGAGATATGGAATCATAGCTATAACTATTACTCTGTACATACTTTTTTGCTGCCAATTGGGCACTGGGTAAGTAAATCATGCAGGGGATGTCATAGTTAGTTCTGGTCGAATTCAAGACTCGACGGATTCCCACAGAGATCGGCAAGGGTTAATTAAACGATCTTCCGTGACGCCAAAGCGCCTCGCTTTTGTCCGAGTTAGATTTATTGGAAGCTCAGCGGAGGAGGAGAGCTGGAGTGGGTTAACTAAACTTTTCGTCCCAGCTGAACCTGGACCGATGACAACGTTGATCATACTTTGTCCTGGTTTGTTGGATGGTGTTTCTACCGGGAAAGCTGGTTAAACGGAACTAAAAAAAAAAAAAAAGGAAAGAAAATCATTGTGGATGAATTTCTGGTTTTGTGGATTTGACTCTGATTGATTCACTTGGCTTCTAACTTACCAGATCGTCCAATTCACCAGACTAGAGATATGTACGATGCCGAGCCGTTGGACCCCAGAACTTCCTCTCCATGCCCTACTCGCCCTGTTGCCCAGAGTCGCAGTTTGATGGGCCCGATGCCGCGACTGCATAGCCATTGCTCATCCTTTTCGTTACGCTCTCCATGCACCCAGATGGTGCACTCCCCTCTGGCCTCAACTGGCACACCCAGCTTAAACACGCTGCCAATCCCCCACTCATCTGCCTCAGCCTGTGAGCCAGTCACGTTTGAAATCAACCTTATATACTCCTCTTGGTGAGACCCTGGCACAAGCACTTCGATTTGGCTCACACCTGTTGCTCCACATGGATGCGTCGTCCGGGCCGGATCTTCAAAGCGCAGCCTGGTCGATCTGGGCGTCCCGTCGTAGCAGAGGAATGGCGCGTCTAGACGTCCTGTGCCAAAATATTTCCCAACGTCCGGAGTCTTTGGCGCATCGCTAAACTCTGGGTTCGCACGCGTCCAGTGGAATTTGTCGCCCTGAGGCGTCGTTCGCCCTTGGGCCGTTGGTACCGGATAGCGTACCCCAAGCTCTCCGTCCCCGCCGTGTGTTTTGTTCACACGCGTGTCGATACCATAGTAGTGGTCATCGCTGTTCTGCCCAGAAGTGCAAGAGATGCTCCAGTCGATCAAACCTGGTTCTTTACGGCCCCAGCTGTGGTTACTTGGTGGTGGCCCCCACCAGTTGAAGAGTTCTAGGTAGGTCCCGTCGGCGAATACTATGAGTTTCAGCTGACTAGCCTGGCCTGCGGAACCCGTAAGATTTCTGGTCAAACTCGAAACGCTTCTTATCTACTTAATGGAGTGATATACGAACCGGTATGTTTGCCACCTTCGACGATAGTGAAATTCTCGCTCAGCCATGGAGGTGGGTTTTTGAACTCCTCTTCCGAGAGGATAATTGTGATGTGATCGATCCTCGAAGTGATGATAGAGCCCATTGTTGAATTCTGACTTTAACCGGCTCGCCGAATTTCTCTGACAGTTTCAGATGGACGAAATGATCTCAGAATGTGACAGTAGGAGAGTCCTTGATCAGAACCGTTCAGCGCTTTTAAGGAGAATCAAGAGGTTTCTGAATCAAAGAAAGATTTGGGAAATGGATGGCTTTTATAGTTACCTTCCATGAGAAACCAGACTGATCTACGCATGCACGCCATTCTACAAATCACTTTTGCGCCCCCATCGCGCTTTCCGGTGAAAACCCCTTTTGCCAATCAGAGGTCTCAGGCCCGCCGGGATTTTATATCAGTCCCGCTGCTGAAGATACAGGTCTTTATGCATTGTCTAAGCGTTCTACATATGTTCTCCACAAGAGAGCACGGCCTCGAGTGCATTGGCAGATACTGCCGGTTTACCCTGCTCCGCTACTCTATTTTGACAAGCTTGGAAACTTATTTTCTGGATCCCATGTCTCTTTTAGCTTCCTCAGTCTCCTAACTCTTTCTACCCCCTTGTAACGCCATTCTAGAGGATCCTCCCGATTACTGTTGGTGTACGAAATGTACTTGTCTTTTGTTGTGCCTTTCCGTCCAATGTCGGTTGCTTCGACTACAAAATTTTCAACTGTTGCACGGCTGCCCGCGTCTCCATACCAGGAAAGAACATTTCTTCACGGATGGGAGGTCCATGTCAGCTAAAAGGGAAGACAACGGAGATTCACTTGATCAAATCACTTACAGCCAAAGGAATTGCCCTGCATTGCCAAATGCCGTATCTTCGATGGGCATTGATGAAATCGCTGCCCGCCATCCGATAATCACTTGAGTCAGCTGGGCATCAGGACATTTGGTAATGAGATTTTTATGTTGTGATGCAAGCTCGATGAACTTTTCCGTCGTGAATTCCGCTAGGCCGCTCAAATTGAGACGTCTGAAGCGCTTGGCAGTATCGGTACATAATGGATGATCACCGTTATTCTGGAATAAGAGTTTCCGACTACTCAATTTTGTAGGATTGAGGTCAAATAGCGGCTTGAACGAAGGCGCGGCCAGTCCGGGATTACCAATGTAGTGGGCATTTATTACAATTGTCTGCTCATATTCTGGCGGTTGAGCGAGGATCATCAAATGACCTGCTGTAGGCTCTGACCTGTTCTGAATGATATTTTCCATAACCGCCGCGACTTCCCTTGCACGCGATATGGGGAAAAAAAGCTGGGTGAAATAATGCGCTCCAATCTCGTTCCCGATGAGAGCGAGTGGGTAGGTCCTGATCGTCAATTCTGTCACGACTCCAAAAAATTGTCCGGCACCACGGATTGCCCACAATAGATCCGGGTGAGAGCTGTCGCTCGCTTGGACCAGAGAACCATCGGCCATAATGATGCGACAAGATAGGATGTTGTCGGATCCGAAGCCGAAACGTCCAGAAAAAATGCTAACTCCTCCACCAATGAAATATGGGATGACACCAATATTGTGTGCATCTCCGACAGCTATAAAAGCAAACAAGTATTGTTACCCCTTTATCCCCACCATGTGGTAGCTAATTCATTGGAGCAACATACTTGTGCACTGGCCCTGGCGAGCCAAAGCCTGCTGGAACTCTTTATGCAAGACACCGCCCCAAACCTTTACAGTACGGGCGGTCGTATCGACCTGAATTGCTTTGAATGACGACATGTCAATGAGGAATCCATGCTTCCCAATGGAGGACCAGGGACTGTGGCAGCCAGTGGCGATTGCGAACGGCGTTGACGTGATGTGTGCATATTTGACCTAATCCGCTAATGTCAATTTTCTGTCGGGCCACCAAACATCTCCGCGTATAAAAGGGGGCTTCCCTCTCCTTTTTTGACTTACTATTTGCACCACATCGTCCTCACATCCCGGTTGCAAAACTGCTCCCGGTATTTGGAATCCGTCTTTTGACCACCTGTCTGCCCACAACGCTGGAACAAAAGGTTCGGTGAGGACCTTTGCGTTCTCCGAAAGGCCTATTCTGATGGACAACAGAAAATTTTCAAGCGGCATGGGTTAATTTTGCCTGGGAGGGATGCGAAGAGGCTTAGCGATATCAAAAGGACAAGAGATGCGGTAGCCTTTACAGTGAATGCGAGAGTAATGCCTTTCTACTTGTTCTTTCCCACGCATGGAATGGCAACCTAGGAAAGAAGTCGCGGTTTATGTTTCTTTTGGTATACGGTGGTGTAGGCTTGCAATTGACCCATGATCAGCAAGATTTAGTCGGATGATACGGAGAGGACAGAAAAAATTCCCAATGATTGAGCTTGTGGCTTGAGAATGCAGTCCTGTCCGTGATCTTCAGGTCTTTGGTTGACTTCCAAATTTCAGCTCAGTGCGAAAGCGACATTTTTAGCCCCTGTTTCTGAGATTTGACTTTCTTTGGAAAGTCCCATCCTTAACCTCTTGCGGCGAGTAATTGCTCGATTTTCTGTGCACTAGGACGCGATGACCTGCCGATCCCGTAGTCGGCTAAGTAAGGAGCAGTGTTGTTGCTGCAGGATTGAAAGTGACACGCATATTATCTCGCAGTTGCTCCGGAAAAGAAACGATGAGACTTGCGTATGACCCCTCATATTTTTTGGCTAGCGTTTGTTCAACGGGAAGTAACAAATGACAGGTCCGGCTCGCACAATGGATGATGAACCAAGAATTTACACACTAGTTAAACAATATCTGGATAGGATGAAGGGTAACACGGTAAACCATGATAAATACTTCGTAAGGTAGGAGAGGGATATTGAGTTTGGCAGGTTGCAAGCTAGCTTGCATGGTTCGACGTGCATATCCAGCCAGCCATCTTCCCAGCAGCCAAACCGCCCTCGGCTTTTGGAATTTCTTTTTCTAGAAAACTCGTTTGAATAGCCAGTTGGAATCCTGAACCTCTATCCTAGCCTGGATCCGTAGATTGTCGTTGAAAAGAAGTGATCCTGGGACGTAGTTGCTGCGGGATTTTGGAGTTTCCGAATGGATGAGTCCCTTCAAAGGCTGTAGGCTGACTGGAAAGGCGCTAGCTTTCAGCAACGCCTTTTTTACTTTGTCGTTTGCCCACGAAACAAAATGAAGATACTGGTCCCGAGTCGGGCTGTGAGAGGGTAGGAAACGGTGGATTTTTCCGAGCTGGACGCGGCTGGCATCAACTGTGAGTTAAATCAGCAGATGCCTCACAAAATGGTCACACTGCTAGTCACAATCTGTTTGAAACGAAAGACGATCAACTTGTCTGCTGAAGACAACAGACAAAACATTCAAGTCGAACAGCTTCGATCCAGATTTGCTATTTTTATACCATCCATTGGGCGGAACAAGAAATGAAGGTTTCCAAGCTCGCTAGACCGGAACATCAATGATCCGGACTGCCAGTTCATCTCATCTACGCCCAACGCAGAGCAACAACTCATCGCTGCTGCTGCTGCTGTGGCTGCTGCTGCTGTTGTTGCTCTTGCTGTTGATGCGATGAACTCTGGTGATTAAAACCGAAACATCCAGCACACTCGAGAATTAGGTCCAGTAGATTCTGGCATTCTGATGAGCCCCTCTTAGGTGTATCCATCTGCTTGTTGTTGATTCTTCCTTCCCAACACACAGCTTTCTTTGCATGTGCAATAAGCCAAAAATACTTGCCTGTTGCTAGGTCCTCCTGCCTACAACTCCCCCCTGAATTCTTCCTCATTTCTGTGGCATTTCTGCTCCCATAGAAATACCATCAATATGACTTCTCTAAGGTTCCACCTTCCGACCAATTGGTTTTTTCTGTTTGCTCTACGTTTAAACCCGTACTAAAGCGTTTCAGGTTTCGTGGCGTGTCTGTGATCACCATCACCGTTGGCGACCCAGAAGACGACATTGCCCTGTTCCAAGCCCACAAAGACCTACTGTGCCAGAAATCCCCCTTCTTCAACTGTGCCTTCACAAGAGATTTCAAGGAAGCTGCCGAAAACGCCATCTCTCTACCAGATGACGATCCAGATACTTTTGAACGGTTTTTGCAATGGCTGTATTCTGGCACATATGTGCTGTCTGGGATTGCGTCTGATGAGGAGGTAGACGAGCGGTACCTACAACTTGCACAGCTCTATACTCTTGCTGACAAGCTCGAGGTACCCGGGCTGAAGCACGATATTATTAACGAGATATTCGCCATGAAGATGAACCCAGACAAGCCCCCGCAGATTGATGCCATCTCGTACATCTATGACAACACTCGGGAAGGTTCACCTTTGCGGAAGCTGATGGTTGCGTGGTTAGTGTGGCACGTTGACTTCCAATGGTACACCACCCCAAGCGCCATACAGTTCCTAGCCCAATGTCCGGAATTTGCAGCCGAGCTAGCTGTAGCTCTGGCTCGCCGGTACAACGATTTCAACGCCCTGAGTCCGTTCAATGGACCGCGTGAAAAATACTATGAAGAATCGCCAGCGCTGTCCTCCGTACAAAGCTCCATGGGCGACATCCCAAAGTCATCACGGCTCGTAAGCTCGCAGAAACAGCCCTTGGCTGTTACATCTCCTATCAACACCGGCGCAACGCCACAATCTAACCGACCACTTGGAAGTATAAGCAGCGCCTTCGGATCAGGTGTTGGCAGTTCGAGAATTGGCAGCTCTATGTCCATTAGAGTATCAGAGCCTCTTAGGAGCCCGGGGTTGTTTTCTTCCACGAGCTCCGACACGGCACAAACACCTACTTTTGGCACTAGTGCAGTTTTCGGATCACCGGCACCGATGAGCGGGGGCTCAGGGATTTTCGGGAGCAACTAGGAAATGCATGGTCAACTCGGCTTGAGATGGATTATTATACGGAGTAAATTAGTCTCGATTAACTTTGGGGTCTTTGGGAGCTGGGTGTTGCATAGCTGGGTGGCACAGGGCGTTGTCAGTATCACGTTCATACTTACATCTTGGTCGTTTCCTTCGGTTGTATTTATTTGGCTCCTAGCGGTTTCTGTTTTATATTCCCTTGAATGATATTCTTACCTTGTTGTCCTTTCCAACTGTTATTTTCAGAACAAGAGAATTGTTGCAGCGGTAGGCTTACTAATATCAGTAGCCCGGTTAGCTCAATCGGTAGAGCGTGAGACTCTTAATCTCAAGGTTGCGGGTTCGACCCCCGCATCGGGCTTTCACCTTTTCTTTTTGGACTTTTTGCTCGCCAGACAAGATGAAAGAAACTAGTATTTTCGATCTTTATCAATCCTTGCTTGTGAACAGCTGACAAACCACTGACAAACCGGCGGTTAAGCCTAGTTTACAACCCCGAAATCACGAGATTAAGTATGACACTCGGGCCGATGTTAGTAACCATTAAGCCAATCGGATCGCGAGCGTGGCCTCTGGTCGCGGAATTCCACCGCGGATGCTTACACAAGATTTTATCCACGCTGCATTATCCACTCCGCTCCGTCATCACTCGGAGCGGGCGGGCACTGCGCGGGTCTCGACTTTACCGCAATGCAATTCTATAGTTATATAGAGAAGGCGCAACCAGGTTGGCTCTTGAGCAATCATGAGCCCTTCGAGAGCCAAATTGATAGCAATCGGGAGTGGGAAACCCCTCAGGACTTCAGCAACGCGTTAGTTAAGGACTCAAACTTTCCTAGCTCCCGTGTGCCGGTTCGAATTGTGGGTGCCCGGCATCTCGCTTGGAATGGCCGATCATACTGCAGCTAATGCTGTACACGCAGTCGACGAGGAGGCGAGTGTAAACGATGTTTCCACTCAAGAAGTTGAAACTCAGGGCGAGCGGCCAGCTTGCTTCAGCACCACAATTCAAGAGTGTGTTTTCGTCCTGACTACAACAATGGCAATCGGTCAGGCATCCTTCTTCACCGGCATGAACATCGGTATATCCGCATCTATCGGCGATGCGCTGAACATGACATCGGCGGAAATTACCTGGATTTCGGCTGGTGCTTCGTATGTGCAGTCCAACACACTCCTCCACAACCTTTAGTATAGACAACAGCGCTAATTATATGTATGTGATGCAGACTCACCAGCGGCGCATTCCTCTTGTCCTTTGGAAAACTCGCCGATCTCTTCGGCAGAAAGGTCATGTTCGTTTCTTCCATGCTGGCTTTCACTGTAGCCGTCCTGATAGCCGGCTTTGCCCCAAATCCGCTTTTCCTCGACATCTTCTCGGGCCTAGTTGGCCTCTGTTCTGCAGCAGTCGTTCCGCCTGCTGTCGGTGCCTTGGGAGCCGCCTATGAAAAACCATCAAAGCGCAAAAATATAGCGTTTTCCTGCTTTAGCGCCGGAAATCCACTTGGCTATGTAGGCGGTGCGATAATCTCAGGGATTGCATCGAGGCTATACAATTGGCGCGCGTCGTATTGGGCTTTGGCGGTGGTATATGCCATATTTTCAATACTGACCGTCTGGACAGTGCCAGTGGATACGCACCCTCGCGAGAAGCTAAGTTTAGAGGCGTTGAAAAAGTTTGACCTGGTTGGGTCGATGTTGATTGTCATAGGACTAGCGCTGTTTTCGAGTTCGCTGACGTGAGTATTCCGTTGGTTTGCTTTCGTTTTATGAAGTTTAACTACTTAACATGTCGATGTATAGGCTTGCTGGCGATGCCCCAAACGGATGGAAGACAAGTTACGTTATTGCTCTTTTCGTAGTCGGCGTGATTCTTGTTGCTGGATTTCTATACTGGCAAGCTATTGCTAAATATCCTCTCATGCCATTACATATCTGGAAGGACCGAGATTTCTCCTTGGTGAGAATGAGATAATACCTACTTGTATGCCAAAAAGCTAATCTTTCTATCCAGCTAAATGCAATCCTCGGCCTAGGCTTCATGGGATTTGCAGCAACTTCTTTCTGGTTGGCTCTATACCTACAGCGGATCAAGGGTCTAGACGCCCTTGAAGTTGCACTTTACCTTCTACCTCAAGTCTTGAACGGGATTCTCGTCAACGTCATTGCAGGCCTAATTCTTCACCGCGTCAATAACAAGCTCTTGATGGGAGTTGGTGCACTTTCATACGTTGCTTGTTTCCTCATCCTTGGCTTCATGAAGGAAGATGTCACATACTGGGCTTTTATATTTCCAGCCCTCTTGCTCTCCGTTGTTGGCGCGGATATTGAGTTCAATGTTGTCAATGTGAGTATCTCTCCAATGAAGGATGCCTCACACCGCCTAACATATGTTCGATAGATGTATGTAATGTCATCACTCCCGCCATCGCAGCAATCTCTTGCTGGTGGGATATTCAACACCCTCACAAAGCTTTGCCAAACCATCGGTCTCGGCATGACTACCGCCATTTACACCGCGACAGAGCACAAGCATCCTGACCCTTCAAATATTGAGCGGTATCTATCGACGTATCGGCTTTCAGCGGGTTTTGCGGGCCTGGGCTTCGTTCTGGTGTTCTTCCTGAAGATTGGCACGCAAGGCGGTCCGTCAACTGTAAAGGAGAAGAACACGTCGGGCGAGAATATACAGGTAGAGGAAAAGGTTTAAACATGAAGGTGACTTATGTATGGTACATACACACGTCTTTGCGATTTCCTTTCATTGCCATGTCACTTTCTCTTCACTTCAGCCTTTTGTGCGCTCACTCAACATTCACTTGCAGGAATGAATAATCAAAGCTCTTTCTATCCATCAGTTCATTTGCAGGTCATCGGTGCTTGTTATCGCTCAATTAAGTCACTCGCTTACCACTAGTTGCTCACGTGGCTGCTGGCCATCAAGCATATAAAGGCCTGATTGTTCCCAGCTCTGGCGATTTTTCGTTCCTCTTCCATCCAGCGGCACCAAGGCGTTTTCCCAATGTCTACTAGGCTTGAGGTGAGGTACAATGTCTCCTACCTCACTAGCCCCGGCTGTTGGTTCGTGCCCTTACTCTGGCTTGATATTCTACATTCACTGCGTCACGCATACGAACTTGACCTTTTATAAGCCTCAAAAAATCTCTCTTGTCCCTAATTCACCTTTGTCGGTGCATCTATCATTAAAACAGGCACAGGTCCGTGATGAGCGATCTAGGACTCAAAGAGTTTTCTTATGACCCGCTTGGGATATCATTGGCTATTTAATTTTTCAATTGCTCCTATACTTCTTTATACTTTGTTGACAAGAACCGCCTTGAGCCTACACCTCGGAGCGTTCCGCATCTCGAATACGCAACCCCAATGGCCCTTGTTGGTGCATGTACAGTACATACACCTTCAACCATTGGGGCCTCCCTGAGCTAGTGAAGGTATACCAGGCGAACTGGTTTACAGCTGGACTCTCCCCGTCTCGACGTCGAGTTTCAGCACTGCGTCTATTATATACTAAAATGACTCCAACCACAAACCCCGAGATGTAACCTATATTATGGCCAGTGTCCCTTATCAAACATAGAGAGCTTCAGCTCTTATACCGTGATGCCATGGGACTTCGCGCGCATGAAACCATAACGCAGACTGCTTTGTTTCAGTCGTATTATACCCAGCCCACAATGGGAAGAATATATATTGCTGATGAACAAGCAGCTGATCATGGAAGAAGAAGGAATCACGATTCAGGAATCTACGGGATATCATACCATCTAGTGGGCTCACCACTAGAGGACGTTCTCTTTTGGTCGAGCAGCACACAGCTTTGGTTTCTCTCGACGCGATAGAAGGGTTGACTCCATGCTCTACAAATTTGAAGGACAGTGAATTCACTGTTGTTTCTATATGGACTACAAAAGGGCAGTATGTATCCCGGAGGACCTAGTGTCAACAGTCCTGAAATTAGCCCATGATGAAGCTGGTCATTGGGGAAGGAGGCTACTCTGACTAAGCTACGGCGGTTTGTGCACTGGCCACAGCAATCCCAAGATATGGATGCCTATATTGCAGGATGTCAGGCTGTGTTAGATATAAACCCCAGACTATTGTTTCACCAGTTCGGCCTGTGTATACGATTGCGCCATTTGAGATATGGGGGATGGACTTTATAGGGCCTTACAATCAAAGGGATTAAGCACAAGTGACAAGTTACTGTCACAGATTATTGGAATCCAATCTGTGGCAACAAGACATCCTCACAATGCTCTGTTACGGAACATGTGTCAAAGTCTGGCTCATGCACCAACTATGTGCCACTTCGGATTCTCGTTTCAGGCACAGTAGTAATTCGCCGTTCATAGTGCAGGTCGAGATCCTGGTGACATCTTGCGACGCGCTTGCGAATCTCTAGGCTTGTCCTCTCTCATCCTTAGGAAAGATACTCTTAGCCTCGTGCCGGCTTCCATTCCACTAAAGTTGAAAATGTGAGTGAACTCCGAGATGATGGCCAGACACCGTCCGTCTTTCAGGTGAATGGCATGCTTGTCAGTCTCAGACCCTGACAAGATCCCTTCCAGTGAAGTGGAATGGCAAGAAGCAGCAAAATATCACTTCTCAGGTAGTAACTAGTATGTTTGAATTGTCACTTGTCTCTGGCGCGCAAGCGGACCGGGACGAGCTCCGTGAGCTCGTCGCCACTCTCAACAGGTTTGCCGCCGAACAGCGAAGCCAGATGGCTCGGGCGGCTGCCATCACTGGTGCAGCCAAGCGCCGAGAGAAGCAGGCCGCCCCCTCTGAGGCAGTCAGGGAGGTCGATGGTCCGGCAGATGTCGACTACATCCCTCCAAAGGAGGACAACGCCAGCAGCAACTACGACAATGATGACGATGGCGTGTCGCTAGCCAGCCTCTCCAGCAATGGAGGTCGCGTCGTACGAGGAGGCTCCAGCGGCAGGGCTGTCACCAACAATGAGCATATTCAATCTCTTTCCTCTCCATGGTTCTAACTATTCAAGTACCGAGCAGATTATCTCCCCGCATTCACAGTTCCAAAAGAAGCATTCCTAAGTGTAACGCCTTTGGTGGAGAAGAAAATACCCGTGAAGTCCTACAAGATCATCTTAACAAAGGACTTTTCTTCGCAAATGAGCAAGAATTCCTCAATATAACACATTCTTCTTAAAAGGGGTTTCGCATCTCAGTCAAGACGGAGTCTCTAATTAACAAATATCTCTCAATGATAATCCTGACGAAGAGCAGAATCGGCTATCTGAAATATTATAAGATATTGAACATGAACTTCCCAGGCAGTTACATGAGCGGAGGGTTGGAGCACAAGCTTGTCTTCTGCTGCTTCTGGCAGTGCGTGGCCTAATCTGTCAATAGAAGCCCGGATCATACTGGTCCGTTGATACCTTACCTGGGTTTCCCACATCCTTGCCAGCTCAGCCATTGTCACATCACCAATGGAAGTGGCCCGTCATTGATCGATCTGGACTTTGGAAGCAACTTGCAGCGGGGAAAATTGCATTTAGTGACCTGTACAACAGAAGCTGAATATTCCCAGAGGGTGCTATCAATACCCTTTGGGCAAGATACCCCTACTTCCACTACACGATAGCAGTAATTATCCATAGTTGAAAGGAATAGAAAGGTCGTGGCACTGTCAAAGAGGGTATTTGTGAGATGTGTTTGGAGTTTTTGGTCAATCTTATATACATATTGATAGCTGCTCCATGCCTATCTTCTGGTGTTAGCAGCATGTGGATCTTGAAGCATTTGATGCACATGGAACCGTCTCATAGCAGCCCAGGAAGAAAATGGCGATGTGGTAAGATCCATCGTGTCTTGCTATTGAATCATCAAGTATAGCTAATGCAGATCTCGCGCAGAAAATGTACGGGCCTGTCCCCACAGGCGATACTCCTGCATCTAAAGGAATGTCTCAGATCTTGAACCCTGCTATGCCTAACTGTTCCGTCACAAACATGCAACTTGTTAAGGCGATCTTCAATTTGAACCTGATTTCGCAAAGATTCAAAAAGCCCAGTCAGGCTGAATGGAGCACATCGACAAGGGCAAATGGGACTGGGCGGCAACCTAACATAGCACATACAGAAAGGAGTCACCGAAGTTCATCTTGATCAGTTCAAGAAGGCCAGAGGCGGTTCAGCTGTCAGGGATCCGGGGATTCGTAAATACCATCCAGTGGTCGCTCGCCACTAGACGACGTTCTCTTTTGGCTGAGTGGCATAGTGGTATCTCGACGCAACAGAAGTGGCAGAGTGTGCTTTTCCGGCTTCATATGTCAATCCATATCGACCAGAACCGCACAAAGCAAGAACATGGTCTCAACCTAAAGCCGTCTTTCGTTCTCGCGGAGACCGAACTAATACAATCAAAGCAGGGGGGCTTTATTGCTATTATAGTGACACGATAACAATATCGACGTGAAAACCAGGGTTCCTTCAGATTGTTCCAAATGCCACGTGGAGGGCCAAAAATTGGTCGACCAACCGCTGTCGAAGCCGGTTACTCAGAATCTGACAGGCATCCTGGGACTGATTATCCTTTGTGGTGTTTTAATACGCCATGTTTCAATTCCTACATACAAGTTTTCCATCTGGCAACAAATCAAATGTGATCAAGCCAAAAGTGAACAAGCTTTACGCCAGGGTGCAGAGTCCAGGGTCGGCCAAAAGAGAACGTCCTCTAGTGGCGAGCGCCCACTAGATGGTATACATGAATCCCCTAGATTCCTAACACTTAGCTTTGGGTAGGAACGTACAATTTCCTATCCCCTGTAACTACTGGCTCGTATCGTGTCTTTTAATGACCAAAGCCCAACCAAGTTTTGGGGTGCACCTAACTACTGTTATGGTATCAAAATAGCCTTGAGTAAGGTGTGCCCAGTGATCCAGCCATCCTGATCTTTGGGTTCAGAACTCAATCATCCACAAGGCATTGCCGAAATTGATCGCATGGTGCCAAAGGTTCGAGTGCTTGGTCGCTAACGAAACCATTCTCGCACGACTAAAACGAGGATGACTGCGTGGATGCCCAAGAGGCTTCACAACTTATAGGCATGATGTGCCAACGCCTTCAGTTTCTTCAAGGCTTTCTATGTATACAACATAAACGCTTTTTTTCGTGAGTCAGGTGTTTCTCAAGTCAAATCTACTCTAGCGAAGGGAGGTCGGTCCAGCTCCTCGCTTCTATGCAGCGCCTGGAGCGATCGGGCAATGACATGTCTAAGAATTTCGCTGCGTTTTTGGGCCATCTCGCCTGGCTGAAACATTCAATAAGGGCGCACAAGGCAATCATGTCTTCAAAATGGATTCGCACCCCCCAACTCAACAAATCCCTCTTTGCTAGCATGGTTGACAATGGCCATCCATATGTTATGTTTGACGAAACAACATCGCATGACAAGCAACATTGCCAGCGCAGTCAGCAAATTCTTTTATCGCGGCTTACTCAACACAGCCCAGATCATCAACATGGCAAGCCACTATACAGGATTACAATCATCAGCAGTTTGTCATCATCATCATAATACTGCCAACAATTCTGACCTGAATGCCGACTCTACGAAGCTGGGAAAGCGTCCAAAGTGAGCCGATGATTTCGAAGGTAATGAGGACGGGTTGGTTGCCATGCATCTCAGAAATCTAGGGGATTCCATACCATCTAGTGGCCGCTCGCCACAAGAGGACATTTTCTTTTGGTCGAGTGGCAAGATATTTTTCTCGACGTGTGATAACGCAACTAGGGTTGAAAGAGAGATTGTGCGATGTGGGGGAGAATGGTGCCCGATCTATCAGTTGTCATGGCCACCATATGAACAACTGTTCACATGGATTGGCAAAATATCAAAGTAGTAGCTTTCCCTGGAAGATTTAGTTGAAGATTAAGAGTGTGTTAGGTACCCAACAATGAATAAAACTCGGGTCTGTCCCGAATCCAATTCATTTGCTTTGCCCGTATTATCAGAAATCAAAACGCACAGCTATCACAACAAGAAAAAAAGGACCAAATCATTAACTAGTTGGCTGGGAGGCAGAAAGAGCCATAATACGGAGATCAAAACAGTCAACCGCGGGCCAAGTCAGTATCATAAAGGGTTCAAAGACAAGAAGTTATCACAGGTTTGTCGTCCATCATTAAAATCATAATTGAAAACACGAATGTCCAACATAGAAATATACAGTTGCGCGTGCTGCCGCGAGATGAAATTCATTAGGAATTATCTGTAATCAACTCGTAGCCACCCTCCGACGGCAAGGTGCGAATAGTCATGTAAATAATCACGGCGTTGAACCCAGCCAGACACATGCTGACCACGCTCATGATCCAAGAGCTATCCAATTTCCACCCGGGGTAGAATCGGTCATCATTGTCGAAGAGATAGGACTAAATAATAGTGAACGCCACAAAGTCAGCCACGCCCGTCGTTGAACCATTGGGGAAAAGAGGTCTCTCCCAGTGTTAAAAGGATCTCTTTTCAAAAACCTACCACCAGGGCCATTCCCCCGCACTGCACCAATGCGATAAATACCAAAAAAGCCGTCAGAATCTTCCAGCCCGTTTCCCTCATTTGTTTCCCCCCGGCAAGAATGACAATATACGTGATGAGAGTCATTCCTTCGAGTACGACGGCAAAGGACATGAGAAAGGCGACAGAGCGCCACATGGAGCAAAAGTATCCGTCATTCTCGCCGTGGCAATCTTCGTACTGAGGGAAGGATTCGCACGACTGCGTGAGGGAAGAGCAGCGGCGATGTAGGCCGTAGGAATAATGGAATTTGGTGCCGGAGGGCTAAAAAAAAAAGATTCGCACCAATAACTAGTCAGCAAGTGTATGTGCGTGCGCGCCGGGACGCATTTCCTAGGGAACGCAAGGGAGCAGAGAGAGGGGGTTAGGGATGGTAGTTTAACTAGTTAGCTTATACGTACCGTTTCACTGTAATAGCTAACCCATTTCGGCAAAATGATTGACGCCAGCGTCAATGCAAAAGCTATCGAGTTTCCATAAATCAATCAATCATCAGCTTGGCACATCCATGCAACTATTCGTTTGTAGTCTTTCTTTGTTTTCAAAGGAAAACAGTGATATATTAGCATTCGTACCAGCTAAGAAAACAAATAACGTTGCCGAGTAAAGGATCGTCTTGGTGACGAATCCAGTGTAGTTTCTTCGCCCTTCCCCGGGCACCAGATGGAAATCCACGATGCCGGCTTGGTGATAGCGCAACTACCAGTGCGTCTATGGTCTGTAGATGACTGAGGTTCCCGGGGAATTGGCCCAGGATATAGGGATCCTCTCTCTAGGAAAAGGAATAGGGCGATTAGTGTCCGGTGTAGAAGGAATCCTTTTTTTTTTTTGAGAGGAGTATATGTGAGGATGATGATGATGCGCGAAACGATGTGGGTGTGGAAGGCTCAATGTGGTTGAGTTCCTCGTGATCAGCGGCGGTGGGATCTCTTCAGAGGGAAAGAGAGGGAGGGGCTGTTGGGATGCACAGATGACGGCACTAGGACTTCTAGTTATTGACGCGAGAGGATGTTGCAGCCGGTTTTGGTGTGGAAGAAGCGTTGATGTTGTCTCGCTGCCGGTTGATGCAGTTGATGGGAGAAGCGGGTGGTGATCGTCGCCGTCTCATGTGAGCAGTGAACTACTTAGCTACAATGTATCTGCCTGCCTGAACAAAGTATTAGGTACCTAATCCTATAGCCTAATCCGACACAAAATACAGGTCCATGGTACTTAATACTACCCTCCATTCCGTCTCTCCCCCGCTGCCTCTTTTTCCAACCAGATGGTGATATCGAATCCTTAGGACAGATATACAAACACTTGGCTGCTACTACTCGACTTGAACTAGCCATCAATCTATGATATTTTTTGGCAAAAGCAAGCTCGTCAACTTGGGAGTTGTGGAAGCGTCTCATAGCGTACATACATACTAATATGCTCCGAAAGAAAAAAGTAACCAAGTCAACCAGCTGTGAAAAATCAATACTCCCCCTAATGCATACAATGCATTGCAAGACGAAGGAAAATACCAAGAGATAATCAATTAAAACACCCTTCCTCACGTTTGTTCTTCCCCGTTACCATTCACGGCCGGGGTAATCAATGCCACAAAAACCAAGAAAAAGAGAATAATACCGCTGAGGATTAATACAGGGAAATCTCGGGGAGTCACAAGCATAGAAGCAAACTTCAAGTAAAATTCGCTGCAAAGATATATGTAGATCTGAAGAGCAAATTCAGACACCAGGTGAAAGTGAGGAGTTGGTAACATGAGAAACCAGAGCAAGGATACACTGGAAAAACAGAGAGTCGTCTGTCCACAAACCAATCTGCGAATTAAAAGTCATAATAAGATGTGTAGTAAAAAAGAAGGCAAAAAATAAAAATAAAAAGACAAAAATGAACAGGTATAATCATACCAACCGCCCACCACTAGCCCTGCTGTTCTGTCAATCCCAGCCAACCGAGGGTTTTCATTTCCCCAAGGAGGGAATAGGCGGGATTAAACTCCATCCTGCCGCTATCGTGTCATTAGCGATTAAAAAAGGATTGGTTTTCCTTATATGTCGCGGTCTCGTTTTCCATTTTACCATCCCACATCCCTTTTTTTGGTTTCCTCGTTTTCCCCAACCAACCCGAAAATCATTATTTATCAAGGATAAAAAGCGCCCGTTGATTCGATAGAAAAGTGGACCATCCACAGTCTTGCATCTTCTTTCAGAATTTCCTTCATTCTTCCTCAGGTTTAGCCCTGGCCTGGCTTAACATAGCCCGAAAATCGTCATTGCTTTTTGGCTTTGGTGCCTCCCGTGATAGGTGACCTTCGCCTGGACGTTCCGTTCCTCCTTCGGTGGTAGTCGCGGCCGTACCCGCTTTGCCACTGAAAGCGCCTCTTTTTACACCCAATCCACCTCTCCTTCCTGCTCGACCCTGTTGGCTAGGCCTCAGAATGGGCGCTGCCGGTTGCGTTATCAACCCTGGCTTTGGCTTTCCAACTTGAAGACGGTCAACTTTATGCTCAGCACGCTGCTTAAGCATTTGAGACACCGGTCCAACACGAATCGGGCGACCGGGTGCAATCTCGTGACCATCTAGGCCAAGTGCTGCCTTTCCTGCATCGCTGACATCCAGAAACTCGACAATCGCACCTTGGTGGTCGGGGCGAAGGATGATCTTCACAAGAGGACCATAGGGCTCAACGAGCGTCCGGATGCGCGCATCATTAATAGTGTCAGGGATATTCATCAAACCGAGCGTGCGAAGCTTCCTTTCACCAACTGGTAAGTCACCTTGACTCATCGAAGCCGACGACGGCGAACCGCCACCATTCGGCTCCATAGATGGGGACTTTGACCGCCCGATGTGAGAAATGATCGTGGTAGATTGACGCTTTGCACCAGTGTGTGTAGATAATTTAACGCGAAGAGGTCGAGAACGGAATTCTTTGTGGTCCATTCCCAAGGCAGCATTTGCCGCTTCCTGTGGTTGTGATGAGTTTATGTAACAGAAAAAGGTGGTGGTAAGGTTCATATGTGCTTGAACTTACAGGTGTCGAGAATGCTACAAAACCGAATCCCTTGCTGCCGCCATCTGCTTTGATTGGGATGCGCGCAACTTCAACATTTCCAAACGCGGTAAAAAGCTCGATTAAATCATCCTCAGTGGCCTTCCAATCAAGATTGGAGATGTGTATCTCTCGCCCTTCCTCGAAAGCCCCCGAACGTGCCTGTCGATGTGAGGGATCGGATATCTTTACCACGAGATTCAGATTTTTGCCCACAGACTTCTCATCCAACTCAAGCGCCGAATGAGCATCGGCTGCGGAAGCAAATTGCACATAACAGAATCGGCGATGAGTATTAAGTTTGAGAGACGGGAACCGCACCTCCACAATCTCGCCATACTATAAAAATCCGTTAATAAAAACTACTCAAATACAGGGCAAACTTCAGGCCTCTATAAAGAGTAAGAGTAAAACCTACTGGGTTGAAAATCTGACGGATATAGGCCTCGTCAGCTTCTGGGGGAAAATTCGTAACGAAAAGAGTAGCCTTGGTTTCTAGCTGAACGCTGAGGACCCGTCCTTCCAAAGTCTTTTGATCGCGGGTTTGCGCGGCTTCTGCGTCATCTTTTGAATCAAATTCGACAATCGCAGAAACCGAATCCTCGGTTGCCGAGAAAAGCTTAAGAGAATTTATTTTGCCGCACTAAAAGTAGGTTAGTTGCATCAATAAAGGGAAGAAAAAAAAAGTGTGTGCTTTTAACCTACATCACGGAAGAATTGTCGGAGTTTCAGGATCGGAATATCTTTAGGCAGATTCTTCACTGAGACAGTCGAGTTTTCCCTGTCACGTTTAGGGGCCGGTTGCAGCGTTTCCGGCGCCCCGGCTCCATCTTCGTTAACTTCTTCTGCCTTGGGCTTTTTGTTGGCCAATCCGTTGACATCCGCGGGTTCACGCTTGCGTTTTCCAACATGGGTTGTCTCGTCAGCGTTGGTTTGAATTGTTTGAGCCGCTTGTACGACTGCTGCTTGCTGCTGAACCGCTGCCTCTGCCGCCTCCTTTTCACGGCGCTTTGCAACGTTTTTCGAAAACAATCGAATCTCGACAATGGCCAGCTGTAGTTCCTCGGCATCTTCGTATTGCTCGCAGTGGGCAATATAGGTATCCATTATTTTTTCAGGCCAGTCCAAATCTTCCCTTCGGAGTGCTTGTTTCAACACTGCCGTCGCGTAGTGCGGGCTCGGAGCCTTTCTAGGTCCGTCGCCTTGCGTAAATTTACTCCAGCACAGAAGCTCCCATGTGTAGAACATTAGCCAAAACTCATAGCTGTGACCGTGGCGTCCGATGAGGCCCTTGAAGGTCTCCCTAGCACTGTCCCAACTCCCGCTTTCACTCAGGTAACGGATGTATATCCGCTCTAAGCGGAAAAGGGGATCATTTGGAACCGTCTTGTCGCCCTTGTCGCCTATGGCCTGGACGCTCTCAATGGCAGACCGCATACCTACTTCTGCAACATCCAAATCTTCATCAGTAGAATCGGACTGGAACGGTAGCCGTCGTAGGTAGCTACACCAGGTAGTATGAACCTTCAACACCTCATCGACTCCTGCAGCTTCGAGTAGTCCGGTACGAGTAGCCCTATGTTTCAATTCTGAGATGTCTTGGAAAGAATAGCCCGCGCGTTCCGCGGACAATAATAATTGAGACCAGAGCGAGCCAGACCAAGGACAGTGCCGTGTCGCACGCTCTACTACGGGAATAACAGGCTCACTAGTGCGGCGATGCATGGATTCGTTGACAATATATATGACATAGTCATCCCAGAGGTTTGCATCTGTGGGGAATCGCAGTACCGCGCGTTGGAACAGCGCCGTTATCAACTGAAAGCCACAAAAAGGCTTTTTGTACTTGTGCGAAGTCTCCAAGTCGAGATATTGTCTAAAGGCTGTCCATTCGGCGGCGGTGTCGTGAGACTCAACGGCACGCTGCAACGCTAACTCGTTTACCTCTCTGGCATCACAGATGTCCTTCGTTTCGCCAGCTTTGGCATTGGTGCTGACCATGATATCTTCATAATTGGCATTATAGTAAGTAGAGACGAAGTTGGAGAACAATTGGAAGGTCTGGTCCCACGCTATATGTGGAGTCTGCAGTCGGTTTTCGAATAGGGCTCGAACCTGGGATGCCTTTTCGGAGGAGGGTGAGCTGGCAAGTTCCCGCATGGCAAGCTCAAGATACCGATTCCAGACAATGTGGGAGTCGTTAATACGCCACCTGGTGGCTTCGGCAGCCTTTCTCCACACATCGATAACCGACTGCCAGCTAAACACCTCACGACCAACCATCCGATCCTCTTCAGACCACTGGCCTTGGGAAGCTGCTGCTTCCCCAGATTTGGAAGCCGAATTGTAGAGATATAGCATCCAGTCGCCGTAAATGATCCAGAGCTTGGTGCTGCCGAACTCTTCCTCCACAGACTTTTGACAGAGCTCCATGACGGAGATTCGCTCCTCGACGGTCCGGGCCAGCAGGCTCTCGTCTTGGATCCATTCCACCCAGAGATCTTCACCGATAGCGAATAGGTTGTCTAATTCTGCGCGCGCGACTCTCAGGTCCTTGAGGACATCATACTTATGAGGGTCACCGCGCGACCCGGGAGAGGATGGCGGGTAAACGTGGTCAACAAATCCCTGATGGAGCAATTTTATAAATTTCACACGCGCGTCGTAGGCATGAGGGTTGCGTTGGATGTCGGCGGCAAGGTCAGTCGCTTGCTTGCGGGCGTCCGGGTTGAGACAGCTGCTAGAAAAGTCTCTCCTCAATGATTCGCCAGAGCCATCAGATACCGTGTTTTCGTAGGGACGAGGGGTCGGGGTGGTATGGGCAACTGGGGGTACGTTTGGATACATTGTCGACGGCGAGAGCTGGCTTTCGTAGGACTCGGCGTTTCGTAATCTTGGGGCGGTTGATCGCTGCGGCTGATGTTGCTGCATGGACGCGAGGTCTGCGAGGGTATCCATTCCTGGTGTTGAGGCTTGTCTAGCCGGAGGTAAATCAGTGGAAGGAGGCGTCCCGCCGCCACTAGACCGTACAGGGCCGATTACAGGGCTAATGTTTGGAGGGGAAGGATCTCGCATATTAGAAGGCGTGAGGACTTGGTGAACGAGAGGCGAGGAAGTCATGTTCTGTCTCGTTTGGTTAGCGGTGCGAATATTGTGTGATTGCCTTCTGCGCGAAGGAGAATTTGCCGGGACATTGCGACCTTGGGCGGAAGGGACGGAGTCATGGGACAGCAGGGAATTAATGTCCATGGTGACAATCTCAGATTACCCTCCCCGGCCAACGAAGCTCTAGGCCGAATTGCAAGCAGACCGGAAATCTCAATGAAGAAACGGTATTCGTCGCAGCGAATCGGCAAACTAAAAAGAACAAAAGAGAAATGGTGATTGGAGGTGGGGAAGGGGAGGAAGACTGCCTCTTAAGGCTGGACTATGATACCGCAGCGAATAGCTCGAACGATGAGAAGGGATGCCGAATACTATTCTCGAAACTGAAGACAGAATAAGGCCATGACCCTTCACAGTTGTTTCTATTGAACGTCCAGATTATCGAGTGAGGGAAATCCCTCACTTCTGCTCCCGAAAACTCTCTTTTCTTTCTTTCTTTCTTTCTTTCTTTCTTTCTTCCTTCTTCTCCTTCTTCTTGAGGCGTTATGCTACTACTTTGTGGCGATATCACCTCGTAGATATGGGCTCGTTTCGACAGACTGGCACCTGCGACGAAATTTTTTCCAGGGTCGAATGTTCGGGTTGATGAAAAGAAAGCCAGCGCAACAACCAGGGCAGGGTCGCCGATGATCTGCAGGAGAGATCTTCGGAGAAGAGCATAAATGCACGGGCCGGGAGCGAAAAGAGAAACGGGGTGGTCAAGGGCAGGCGAAGGGGGGTAGGCTTGAGAGTTCTGGGGAAGGCCGGTAGGTGAAGGTGTTGCCGGCCAGGGTTTGCGAAGGTTAAGTTAAGACGGGCGATTTATTTCGGATAGAGTTGAATTTAGTGACCTTTTGGGGGGGGGGGGGAGAAGGGAAACACAAGCAACGAAGGGCTGGCAGAGTTAGTTAGTTAAGAGAAGAGCGTCTTCGTCTGGATCCTGGTGGGTCGCTTCTGGAGAGTTCGGCAGTCAGGGCGACGGAGTTTAAAAACGGGCCATGGATGTGAAGAATTGAGGCAGAAAGGGGAGTTGTAAGGTAGGATTCACACGGTGAGGAAAAGAGTTGGGTTGAGAAGAGAGAGCGAGAGAGTGAGGGAGAGGAAGAGGGAGAAGAGGGCGATGGAGGAGGTGGAAGATGTGATGGTGATGGTGATGGTGGGAAGAGAGAAGAATTGGTGGTCGAGTAAGAGTAGTTGTCTCGCAAAACCGCCAAAGAAAAAGAGATCAACTTCTTCTTCGACCTTCTCAAACTACTTAAAAGCTCCAGATGAACTAACAAACCAAGTGGTTAATAACTAGTATCTACCACCGCGTTATCCTCAAAATATATTATCCCCCAAAGCTAAGCTAGTTACGCAGAAGAAATGTTTTCCTCTACTTTTGCTCTTCTTCACGTCTTCTTTCGCGTCCAACTACACACCACTATGGTAACTAACTAGCAAGAACCCTTTCCCTTCAGGCCTGTTCCATCCCTAAGCTCAAAAGGGAACCTGGGAGAACGACGACGACGACGACGACGACGATGATGATGACGGTTCAATCTATCAATCTGTCTCATGACCTTGAAATTCTTCCATCGGTTCCCCCCAGGCTCCCTCCTCCCCCTGCTTCGTCTTAGTAATAACCGGATGGGCGTATTCTAGACCTGCTCTCCCCGACAAATTCCATCGTCCGTGCCCTGAACCTGACAGCCAAACCCCCCCCCCCCCCCCCCAGAACCAGCTCCTTTTTTTATTTTTTATTTTTTATTTTTTTATTTCTTAATTTTTGTTGTTTTCACAAGGAATCTGGAATCTCCGCTGCTTTCTTTCATGTTTTTGATTTCTTCTTTCCGCCAGATGCGCGACATAACTGTCACAATCGTATCGAAGCGATCCTGCCAAACTCACTTCCCTCGTAGCTCTGCTCCAATTAGCTAATTAATTCTCCACTGTCCTTCACACACCCAGGCCCTAAAACAGAATTTTTTTTTTTTTTAATAAAAAAAGACCTTTCGCGGATAGCAACCTTTTCAACACTAAAGAATCTGCACGAGCTTCCTCATGCGTTAACTATTACCGGGTTGTGAGTTAATAGAATTATAGAGTCCTGCTTCCTGAAGTACGCAAGACTCAAGAAGCTGGTTTCATGGCCTGCAAGCCAAAAAGCCTCCCTACCTAACTAACTAACTAAACATCTGGGAGAGCACGGACTGGAGCAGGTTCACTCACTTGGTTAACTTAGTCCAGACCCAAGACACCCCCATTCGCCACCACCTTTCCCATGCCTTGCAGCAAGCCATTCAACTAAAGTTAACTTCTTCTTTTTCTTCTTCTTCTTCTTCTTCGACTACGATGTGTGGTGGAGCAAGTTAACTCGGGAAATAAACTTGCTTTTCCCCCGTGATCAAACCCACGTCTCCTCGGCCTGGACGCTTCTCGACTTCACACATTAGTACGAACTCGCTAGCTATAATCCACTGTCATCTCCCCCAAAACCCTCAAAAGGACGGCCGTCCATCCCGACTCCGGCCTCACGGATTCACTTTGCTTGCGTCCGACGAGGCGGAGTCCGTGTTGATCCTCCCCCGTACTCCGTATAGGAGGAATACCGGACGACCTCCGCTTACCAATATATGTATATAGATATTACTTCATACCTGCCCCAAACTGTCTGACTACCCCATATCGACTGTACCTGTCTGTACCTGTGGGTTTGGCCATTTGCGGGACGAGTGATTTTACCTGGGGTTGGAGTCTTGGGCGGCGTCATTGTTTCCAGCCTTCTGGTTTGGCTGTCCTGCCACTCAAGCCCTCCCTTTCACCCGCAAACTCCATAGTTGTGAGCTAACTAGCTAATTGTGTAGGCAATGAAGGTGTGGCCTCCAGTTCTCTCCAGAGAGATTGTTTTGCATGTGCACACTTTTATACACACACACACACACACACACACTACGGAGTAACTAAACCGCCACCCTCCCAAAACTTATGACGTCAAGTGTCGTACCCTTCTTCTCCAGTCCTGATTTGACTGCATTGATTTTATCCTCTTTTTTGCTTTTTCCCAAAAAGGGAGTCCAACCGCCAGAAATCTCTCCAGCTGTTCCTTTTCATAAGCCAGTTACGCGTAGACCAGAATTCTTAGCCCTGGATACAAGCTCCCACCAAGGCTCTTTGCCACTTGATGGCTTTAGCCAAACTTGGTACTTTTTGGCGTACAACGCAAATATTATTTATTTTTATGTTGTGTTTGCAACGTGTATAATCCTCACGCTACACCCCAAATTGATACGCTCCAGGTTTCATATGATTCTGAAAACCATGGTAGTAGGCTTGCAACCCACACGTTGTGCTTACACCCACCTTCAAGCGAGCCTCTGCAAGCAGGAACTCATCAGTTTGGAACCCTAATGCAGCTAAATATAGTGCACGCTATGTCAACTTGCCTGTCATATAAACTCGATTTTTTGTAACGGCTTGCATGCCCGCACATGAAAAACATCGCGCAGCCACACACACTTGATCCTTCAATCCGCACCGCATACTTCTCAGGAGCTTCACCATTGCAATGCTCAAGGGGGAAAACTTACGGTTCCTCACACCGTGATGGCGAGGGACCTCTTCTAAGGCCTTATTACTTGGTCAGATGCAAGCGCGCAAAGTGGCTGATCTTTTGCCACACCAATGGATATTTAGACATGATCTCAAGTGCATCGATCACATACGACCATAGGAAGTGGAAAGCAGGGCTTCCCGTCCGCTCAGCCGTACTTAAACCACTTGCCGGCCGGCTAGTAGTTGGGTGGGTGACCACCAGCGAATCCCGGCTGTCTGTATGTTTTTGCTCACCTGAAAAAAAAAATCCCCCCAATGGGGAAAGGCGCTCTGGCCGCTTTTAACCTCACGTGCATCCACGATTCAGCTCAGACAATAAGCACTAAGAATAGTAAGGCGCTAAACTTAAAAAGGAAGTTCGGGAGGATGGAGGATCTTGGCAAATTACTCTCCTTATTTGCTCCGTCTAAACTAATGCCTAAGATCATATCTATTAATCCATTCTTCTGGGGCTCTATATCATCAGAGAATTGGCCTTGCGGGTCTCCATGTGTAGGAAGTGCTGGACGATGACTTTTTGCGCGTGGATCGGTCGTACCCATCCTTTCTTCAAAACAATTTCTCTGGCGCCCTTCGTCTTTTTCTATGATACAAGGCTCACGATATGTTGGAGATGAGTGATAAGGAATTTGTTCCTGACTTGTGGCGTATGGCCTAAAGGCTGGTGCACCTACATACGTTCCGCGTGATAGGCCAATGCTTTGACCCAGGGTCTGTCTCTGAACAGACTGACTTCCAAAATTAGCTTCTGGCGCCATTCCACGCCCACCAGGACGTCCAGGGGCAGATCGATAATCAGACCAAAATCCTGTAAAGCGTTCATACCTCCCTGGCTCCTGGCGCCCGGCACTTTCCTCATAGTCGTCATACCGATCACCTGCCATACGCGCCAATTTACTGTCATCGCCACGCTGTGTCTTGGTCAAGTACCTATCAAAGTCGCTCATGGTCTCGTAGACGGTTCGGAAATGCTCAGCAGTAAGTACAGCCGGGAGATTATTTTCATCGTCCTCGTTTTCGAAGAACGCCAAACATGCTGCATTCTGGACGGTGTTGCGGATCTGCCGTCCGTTCCAAGGTCCACGCCCATGAACCTCAAAAAATTTGCGGTATTCGGTTTCCATAAATTTTATGATCTCGTAATCCATAACCCAGAGATGCGACTTTCCAGTATCGGTATTGTTTTGCTGGGGTTTGACTCTGGGGAGTCGGTCTAGGTTGTTTCGCAGTATCGCAACGGTGTCTTCGTGGCTGAGACGGGGATAATAAAGGCTGATGTCCACCCGAGATTTCAATGCTTCATCCAGTGCTCCTACTCGGTTAGTGGTCAAAAAGATAATTCCGCTATAGTACTCTAGCACCCTGAGGAAGACTGCGAGAATTGTGAGATACTACCAACGGAGAATTTGGACTACATATCACCAGGGTGACGTACCAGATACTAGAGCATTGCGTTCCACGCTAATTCGATCACGCTGCGTGAGGACGACGTCGGCATCATCGAGCAGTAGAATACAATCCCATTTAAGGGCGTGCCGGAATATATCTTTTAGGGCCTGTCCTACTGCCTCAGGTGTAGTTCCCAAGTCTCCATACGTAATTGGGAACAGGGGCTTCTTAAATTCAAGTGCCACGGCTTCTGCAGTTGCTGTTTTTCCCACCCCGGGAGGTCCGTGAAGGAGAATAACCAACCCTCGCCCTTTCCCTCTGATTATATCAGGATGATGCCCTTGGGAGCCAATGGCTTTCCTTTGGATGCTCCTCCGAAAGTGTGACGAGACACTAGATCGGATGATTTTTTTGTATCCTTCATTCATTTGAATATTATTCAACGTGACCTCGTTGTGCATCGCGGACTGGAAGAAGCTTTCAACGTTGAGTTTCGTAAACTTCCTATCTCGCAGGACATACCCATATATCCTTCTTGGTAGTAAGGCGTAATCCTCGTCTTTCCAGTCATTGGATACGCTGCCATCCTTATTGACGTAGGGATTCTTCCGGTTGAACTCTTTCGCTTCCTCAAAGTAGGTGGTATTTCACGAATGAGCTCGTAACTCGAAATGGTGACGTAGGAAGACGCTCCGCCTTCTCTTCGCTTGCCCCATATTATATATTCAATTTCGCTTCGGTCCTCTAAAAAGTCATCATGCCATGACGTGATTTCAGGCGTATCCCTTTCTAACCGGGCGGAGATGCGACGCCCTGCCTCTTTCATGTCAATGATGACCTCACTCTCAATATGGTCTGGCTCGTCATTACGCCAACCATCTTCGACGCCCGTGATCAGGTTCCAGCCGGAGTAGTAGAGATGTCTGATACCACCTTGCGCTAGCATCCTGAAATCCTTTCCTCTTTTGATTTGTTGCGCTAAAATCTGGTCCTGTCGCGGGTGAAACTTCAATGGAAAACACTTTAAAGAGGTGATGTCTCGCTCTCCCATAAAATAATCAAAGTCCACAGGGCGCCAAGAGGCCCGGAAGTTCTCTCCATCGTGATCAAGGCAGAACAGCATCCAGCGGGTAAGTGGCTCATTAGGGTGTGACCAGCTGCCCAAGCTCTTGTGGTACCAGACGTCCGAGGGGTTGCAGAAATACATTCTGAAAACGTTCTGAATCGCAGATTGATCGTATGTGATGGTGGGATTTGGTAGCGAAGGAACAAATGCCAGTTCCCCAGGACGGAAAAGGAACGAAATATCCTCATAGCAAACCTTCTTCGGGGTTTCTTTGCTCACCTTGTCATATTTCGCCCACAATGGTAAAATATTCTGCTCAACAAAAGCGACATAACATCTCATTTCGTCCAAGGCTGTAGCGGGTGTGGGCGGCATGTCTTCGTGGTCTAGAGTGGACTCATTTGGAATATGTGAATCGTGGCTCGACTCCATCGATCTTAGCCGCGCCTTCATACCTTCATGATAGAAGAAAAAAGCATGGAACGGACGGCAGAAAACGAGCGTTTCTCCAGAGATACGAGTTCCCCATTCTGAGAGCTCCGCGAGATGGCGTAGGATTTCAGATGAACGAATTCTCACCCGGAAGAGATGACGGTTCTCCCCTATGTCGTTTGGAGTTTCAGTCATCAATGGGGGCTCGCTAGTTGCATTTACGACGACTGTTGCATCATTTGAATCCGCTACTATTCTTCTTCTTTTCTGCTCCTCGTCTATATCGTCTCGCAAGTTGTTGGTCAAGAGACACTCGATGGTGTGGTCCCAGTTGTCATTCTGCACCCTGTTCATAAATCCTTGGTAATTGAAGTATTGTATTCCCAAATTGACCTTCCTTGTCTGGATTTCTTGGTCTAGAGAATCCGCGAATTGCTCTTCCGTCGAATCATCAGCCCACTCCGATGAAGAAATCTGTTGATCCTCTTCCACATGATTTGCACAGTTTCTGTCGTCCATGACTGGTTGAATTAGTTGAAGATGCGTCTTTGGAGAGAAGCAACCATCTGGTGAAAATGGACACTGAAGAGAAACACGACGACTTCGATGAATCAACAAGTTTGGCAGTGCCCCATTTTTGGTTCAGAAAACAGATAAACAAAGAGTTTAGGAAGCATAGACCGGGTCTCTCGGAGGCAACCCGTCGTATTGCCAATTATAAGAGTAGAAAATAGCAATTGACGTGGCATAAATCGGTCTTGGAAGCCTGGTCCTCTATCGCACTCGTTGGTGGGAAAGCAACCATTTATGGTCAAATAAAAAAGGGAAAAAAAAAGGTCATCTTACAAGTGATTGAGGCTATATAGGCTTGATAAGCCTGTCTGACGCAGGGAAGGCAGAATCGCAACATGGAGGAGGTAGCTTTGAGAAGTTTGGTGGCCTAATCGCAGGCAACCTACGAGGCCAAAATGCATCCATGCCAGATTGATCAAAATGCTTGGTTGATATGAGGGTCAGGCCGGAACTGAAATGCTACCCCGCAAGCAAGGCATGAAGATAGCAGCTAACCATAATATAGAACAGAGTTGAGCGGCCGTTTGGGCCAGCACAACTCGTTCTCTTTTGGTCGACTGGCATAGTTAGTGGTACAATGGTTTTCTCGTTGACGCACCCGAGTAGATAGAATTTCCTGCACCAACAAAGTTGCGAGCGGGAATGTTATCTCTTTCCTTTGGATCGTTATAAGTAGTTAATCCTAGTCAAGATGACCGTCGTTAGCCAGGCAGAAGTGTACGGGGGGAATTATTTTCACCAACTGCTCAACGAGTTAACAGTTAACGAGTTAAGTGCCAAGGGATGATTGTTTCTGGAGTGGTCGAGCCTTAAGCCGCCCAAACTAGTTAATTGCCCAAGCGCGAGTTAGCTCCCCCACCTTATATTGTTCCCGCCGTCATAGTCCTCCTTCACCCTCGCAGCATGTCAAATCCTTGGTGTCCAAAATGCCATCCCAACCCGGCCTCACACTCGACCAAGTCGCCTTTTTCAGGGACAATGGGTATCTGGTAATCCCCGACTATCTCTCTCAGGATACCATCTCTGCCCTTCTCTCCACCACCGCCGACCTGCTCAATAATTTCCCCCTCTCCTCCCACCCACTTACCCGCTTTACAACTGGCGACGACGAGACAAACGCAAGCAACGCAAAACATGTCGGTGACGAGTATTTCCTCACTTCCGCGGATAAAATCCGCTTTTTCTTCGAACCCGACGCCTTCTCTCCCACTGGCGAGCTCACCCGGCCCAAACACCTCGCTGTAAACAAAATCGGCCACTCCCTACACACACTCTCCCCGCCCTTTTCGAACATAACCCAAGATGGAATAATCGGTGCTAAAAACGCTGCCATCGCCAAGTCTTTAGGTTTTCGTGATCCGCGTGTCTTGCAGAGCATGGTTATCTGCAAGCAGCCCGGAATCGGGGCTGCCGTGCCTCCACACATTGACTCGGAATTCTTATTCACAAATCCACCAAGCGCAGTGGGATGGTGGTATGCGTTGCAAGATGCCGGCCGGGGAAACGGTGGTCTTGGTTTCTGGAAGGGAAGCCATAAGCGGACCCGGGTACGTCGAAGATTCGTCCGCTCGGATCCCGGCGATATTAGCCAGGGAACGGAATTTATTGACTGGTCTGGCCCTGGTTTACCGAGGGAGTTGGAAGGGGAAAATGGTGAGGATTATGTCCCTATTGATGAGGATTTTGAGATGCTGGATATTCCGGCGGGTTCTCTGGTCTTGATTTATGGGAACGTGCTGCATAAGAGTGAGAAGAATACAAGTGAGAAAAGTAGGTTTGCGTATACGTTTCATGTTATTGAGGGTGCTGAAGGTTGGAATTACGATGATCGGAACTGGTTGCAGCCTCCAGAGGGCGGGCAGGGGTTCACGAGGCTGTTTGCTGGCAAGGAATAAGGCAAGCACCAAACCTCGTAGTATCCAACAAGCTTCAACTCTGCTGTACATTTCATTTTATCCTATTTAACTGGCCTTCAAGATACACGCATTGTGGTAGTTCGAATAAATGACTTTTCTCTTTCCCAAAAAAAAAAAGGTTCCCATGCGCACTATTCAACAGCGGACTCCTGAGCGCCTCAGCTTCCCATCAATATATATGTAACCCATCATAAACCAGAGAATAAGCCAGAGCGAAAAGACTAGGTCGGAAAAAGGATTATTTTATCGCTAGGAAGCTTTCAACATATCCAACATTCCTTTCGTTAGCCATGCGTTCTGCGCACGATCCACTTCCTCCCTCACTCGTCGATGAAGTTTCTCGACCGACCGATCAATCTGCACCGATTGTCCCAAATGCGCGGAATATAGGTCCAGCACATTCATCGAAACCTCAACGCATATATCTACCAATCTTGGATCTGATATTGACTTGTGCAGCCACTTGAGAATGGGCTGCAACGTAACCTCGTCCCGACCGGAGAGCGCTGTACGGAGGGCAGCACGATGACGTAGAGCGGTTAAAAGAGTAACGATATTGATCCTTTCACCCGCGGTGAGAACCTGGTCTAGTGCTTCAGCATACCGACCCCTGCGTAGGTTATTCTCCCAAGACTTCTCCTTCTTCCGCTTCTTCGTATCCTGCGAGTCGATGACAATATCAACACCTTCGCCGATAAAATCCATCCCTCGAAGCCGTTTTTCCCACCCGCGTCCACGTTTCTTCTGCTCCTTAGAAAGCTTGCGATCGTGTTCTTCTAGTTTTCCCTCAAGGAGAGCTTGCATTTCCCGCTGGCGTTCGCGTTCGCGGATCTTTTGCTCGCCAGAAAGGCGTGTGCGGATGGACAACACACCGGATTGCATTCCGACAGCGATGTGCTTGTCTTCACGCTGAGGTCCGGAGGTGATGACTCCTAACGATAATATAGGGGAAGGGTACTTGGATCCCCCGACCATATTCCACCCTGTGGTTTCGAAAACTTTCATGTGGCCATCCAGAGCACCGCTAACAATCCTGCTACCCTGCGAGGCCAGGGACAAACAGGTGACGGTCTTTTGGTGACTTTTGATCAAATGGAGCGGCTTACCAGCGACGATATCAAGGACCGCGATCTGATTGTCTGCAGCGGCCAAAACTGTTGTACCAGAGGGCAACGCAAGAACATTTTCCACTGGAGAAGGCATCTTAAATGTAATGACCTGCCTGCCTGCAACTCTTGAATCCCATAGTCTAACTGTCTGATCGTAGCTGCCTGATAAAACCAAGTTGGCGGACTGCGCCCCGGGCATGAAGCAACCGCTGCGGACATAGTCCGAGTGGCCAACGAACGTTTGAACACTGTTATCACTTGGGAGGTCCCATAGCCGTACCGTTTTGTCGTCACTTGCGCTGAGAAGGGTCGTGGGGTTACTTGGGGAAAACTTAGTCAACCACACGGGCTGCTTGTGGTCGCGCCATGTCTTTAAAATGGAACGAGAATTCACATCAAACACCTGAATTGTACCCGTCTCGTCACCTGCCACAAGGACCCTACCATCCGGGCGGACTTCTGAACAACGTGCGGTATCATCGAACCGAGTGATCGTCTTCAAAAGTTTCCGTGTTCGGATAGAATATATTTGTACGCGGGCACCAGTGGTCACAGTGAAAATATCTGGCGGTTGGTGAAAGGCAGGAGAGGAGGAAGCAGGAACAGGAGGTTGCGATATGTGGTTAATTGGCGTATTGGACGGGGAGGATATGAGAAGAGGAGTCTTGAAGGAGCGCCAGTAAAGCTGTTCTGTAGTGAGACGAGTGGACGGTATCGAGGGGAGTTTCACCTGCGGCAATGGCAGGATCGGAGCCGCCATTGTCGCAAGCAGTATGCAATAGTGTTCGAATAAAACGGCAGAATGTTATCCTATGCAGACGACCTTAGCATTCTTGCTACCCGAGATCCAAAACTCGTCTGCTCTGATTGATTTTGATGCCGCGCGATTACCGGACTAATAATAATCCCATATTACTCAGTATTCTTGCTGAGTCATTGACTTCTCGCTTACTTAGCAGTGGATCTCATCCGAAAACGAAGAAACAAAAATAGATTTCCCGAACGGGCGAAACCAACTTCACATGACTCGTTACTGATCGTAGGAAATCCCCATCTTCTTCCACGCCAAACACTCCAGCCCCCTTCATCCATCATCTCAGTCTCTCTCAAAGAGCCAATGTAACCGCCACTCGTTTCGTCTACTCTTCTTGCATGCGAATGACATGCGAGGATCAGCAGCGCCAAGGAATCATAATCGCCAGCCACCTGAATCAGTGCCTCCGACGTCATCCAATTGGCTGGACCCTTAGCATTTTAGGGCTCCTACATCTCTTTGAATCGTCCACCAGCCTCCCTCAATTCGCGTCTAACAAAAGTCAACACAACAAGCATTCACAGCTTGCAAATTTCGAAATAGCTTCTCCTCTCTCGCTTGCTTCCACTTTCGCTACTTGTGTAAGAAAGGCTGGTTCTTCACTCTGCTCAAAGAGCAAATGACCCTCCTTCGATTCTTAGCTTGCCTGTAAGCTATGCTTGCTTCACAATTCGGCTTGGTTTGGCGTACGTCACCTAGTTCGGATCTCCTACGTTGCTTTCGTCTTCGCTCAGGCTGTGCCATTTCTGCCCTACCTACTAGATTAACGTCACTTCGGCAATAAGCATTTATTTTCTTTTGAAGTTCTTATCCAGTACTTGCTCCATTCCTTTCAACCGATCATTCAAATCAACGCAATTTCCTGCGCTCATAGAGCACCATGTTGAGTAAATCGGCAAAGTTGGCCCTCGGTGCCCATACGGCGGGGATCTACGCGGATATGTCGATCGATGGACCTGAAATCGGCACCTTGGTGGCCATCATAGATCGTGCAAAGAACCTCCCCAATAGGAAGACCATGGGAAAGCAGAACCCGTACTGTGCATGCCGTCTTGCCAAGGAGGCAAAGAAAACAGACACAGATATGAGAGGAGGGCAGACGCCGAAATGGTGCGTTGAACTAGTTGTCAAATGAACGAAGCTGATCTGACCTCGGTGTTGTAGGGACCAAGAATTGCGATTTACTGTACATGAGTCCCCTGATTACTATCAGCTAAAGGTCTCCGTCTTCAACGATGATAAAAGGACGGATTTGATCGGAGAAACGTGGGTTGATCTCAAAAGTGTGGTTATTCCAGGGGGTTGTCAAAGTGATTCATGGCACACTCTTAATTGCAAAGGAAAATATGCTGGCGAGATTAGAATTGAACTAACATACTACGACACTCGACCAAAAGATGAAGCGGTAGTAGAACGCCGGAAGGAGGCCAAAAGAACAGAGGCAAAAGGCCAAACTAGCTCTTCTGTTTCAGGGCCACGACAATCTAAAACACCGAAAAGGAGGCCATTACCTGCCGACCCCACTGGCACCACTCTTTCTAGGCCCTCCTTGACAGATATAGCGACTATTTCAAAAAAGGAACTTCCAGCTTCTGGCCCCGCTCGTCCTTCCGCACCGGAACAAGTGCAACCGACTTCTGCTGCAAAGATTTCACGGAGAAACGAACCTTCGGACGAATCTTTCCAACAGCGGGTCCCTCCCGAGCTTCATGCCACTGCGCAAAACCACGCCCATCACGCTTATAATAATGCCGACCGTTCATATCCACAGAATCCTGGACACCAAACCTACGAAAATATTCCTGACGACACACATCCGCCTGCACCTATACAACCCCATCCTCCCGGTCATCAGGCTCATTACAATGAATCAACTTCACTAGAACAATCGACTGCAGTTAACCAATCTTTTCAAAATGAGATTCACAATCCTCATCAGCCTCCACAGGCCCACATGCATCACTCCCAAAATTACGCACGGGAAGCTCCAAATGTTGTTTCCCCAGCAGTGGAAACCCGTCATCACCACGAGTCGTGCAGTCACCATCCCGCCTCGACTTCTATGTCACAAGAGGATCTCTATTCGAATTCCCTGGACTACCAGGACCAGCAACCCCCTGCTGATCTTAACCCCTATCCAGGGCAGAGCCATAACTATTGTGCGAGCCAGTATGAACCTTATTCTCAAAATGCTTACGAAATACCGCACCGGCACACGGCTGGACAAGTGGCGAACGCTGACTACCGCCAAAACTCATACCCCCCGGCCTCCAGGTCATCGCCTCATCGATCCATCGGACTTCAGAACTATGGCGCACCTGACCATCAATCACAACTCACGTCAAGTTCCAGCGAACACCATAGCTATCACTACCCTTATAATACTCCGACGAAGGGTGATACCTACGGGGATAGTCCGCTACGTCAATCAGTAAACCAGCCCGATCATCATCACCGGCAGTATATACAACCTCACATCCAGGATGAAGATGAAGAAGGTCCGCCTCCTCCACCGCCTGCTCATCGTGATGGCCTGGGCCAACCTCCGCCAGCAAAACAGTTCACAAGCGAACCACCCCACGTACCTATGCCAGAACCTCTGGTCATTACTCCTAGGACATCTCCTAACCCAGTCGAAAGGCAACCAGAATATGTCGCGTATTGTCCAAAGTATTCGGATCCTGGTTTTCACCCGGACTCGGAGCAAACGTATTCTACATCTCCCGCCCCTTCATACCGGTCACTAGCCCATGAAACCAGTTATTTGCAAGAGAGGCCAATGACCTCAGGCAGCGAATCTCAGGTTCCTTCTTCGCTGATTGCAGGATATGACCCTAGTTTGATCCACGAACCTGACCGGACACTCTCAGATTATCGACATGGGAGTCGCCAAAATAATGTTCCCACACAGCCCTCAGCAATAACGCAGCGAATGCGCTCGTCTCCAATTGACTTGTCCGAAAGAAGATCACCGAGAACGACAATGGATCCTCGCCAGGTCCCGTCTCGCAAGTCGGTTAGCCCTCATCCTCCTGCTCCAGCTGATCCGAACGCTTTATCTGGGATTCCGTTTTCACCTGACTCGTACGATGCTATTAATCCAAACGCCTCTCTTGTGTCCGGCATGGAACAGCCTGCGCCGCCATATGAAAGTGTAGAGCAAGCTATGGAAGCAGCGCGCCAGCATGAAGTTGATAAATTACGTGAATTAGGCCCCATAATTGGGAATGATGGTCGTACGATCGATCCGTCGGATCATCTTCCTGCAGATACATGGGCTCCAGAGCCAGTGAGGAAACAAAAGAAACCCGAAGTCATTGTGCGGTTCAAAAATTCACCTGCTTCAGGTGGCATTAGCTCTTACCCGTCCGCGAAAGACCGAGAACGACAACTTCGTCCTCGGTCAATGGCAGTACCTGACCATATCCCTCAATCTTCGTCTTCTATACATGGAAAACAAACACAGTTTCCTAGTTATAATAGGCCGCAAACAGCAACCACGAGACCCCAGTCTTACATCCAGCCAAGCTCAAATGCAAGGGATCCTTCACCACGACCTAATATTTCCCATAGAGAACGTGAAAAGCTTATCGCATACTCCCAGCATTCACCTAGCCTCAACAGTATGACCATCTCCCCACACTACAATGGCTCTGCACCACCACCTTATAGTGATTCTTCGGCGTCGCAAATACCACAGTATTCCTCTTCAGCCATATCCCACCACTACCATAGTTCTGGCCCTCCAATTCCCGCCAAAGTTCCCGTTCAGCCCGGATCCCAGAGTTATTCTGGCGTTCCGTCTAGTTCTGGAGATATTGACGCGCTGAGCGAAGAAATGAAACGGATTGATATCGGCATTGGAAGAGGTGGTCGCAAAGGTCGGGTTTCGTTTGTTGGAGGATATGAACGATGATTTTTTAAACCTTTGTGTTATGAAAGATTGATATTGAAGTTTTGTCCGATACCCAATAACAGAATGTTGTAGATTTGGATTGATGACTTGTTTTGATAAGGAGCATTGCTGGGTATTACGTGGACAGTATGGAGTAAATGAGAATTGCCCATTAAACAACATGAATCCCATGGATATTCCAAAACCATAAGTGACAAAAAGAAATCCGATCAAAATCCAAAATCAAAGCCTGTTTGTTAATATTCCCCAAAAAAAAAAAATATCAAACTTCACCAATGAAAGCGATCCGACATCCGTCCACCTGCGCGCCTTCCCAACACAACGCTAATTCGAAGCATTATATGACCCTGGGGCATAGCAGGTGACAGAAGATGCTAGTTTGTGGGTGCATGTAATTTTTTTTCTCTTTTTCGTTTTTGGTTTTAAGGGGGAGGGCGGACTTAACATGTGTCAGCGCTTTTCTAATGAGGAAAAGCTACAGGTATCCCCAATTGGTTTTGAGCCGACCCATCTTAAGACACGCTTGATCTCTTCCTGATGTATACGAGAGGCAATAATTTCAAGTAAAATCATCAGATCGCTTCGGAGTATACAAATCTGTATCATGGCACTCATTTTGTAAGATGACGATTGTCTGAGGAGCATCATACCTACCCAACATTTTGCTAGCTATCCAGCAATACTTGTTCTCTTGATTGCCTAGAACTCCACCTTCTAGAATAGCTTGCTTCCACCGGGTATCTCTTTCTCGAGATGGTTGGTTAGCTTGCATCCTACCACAGCAGAAAGGTGGGAAATATAATATAAAAAAAGAAGACAGCTACCTTTCCGAATGCCACCCGGTATAGTCAAGCAAGGCACTCTCTTTATTGTCCAGTTTTGTGCCAAAAATAGACATATCAAGCATGGAGTAGAGTTGAGAAACATATTCCCAGACACTGCCTTCGTTGAACAAGAAACACAAGTTAAAGGGAACCTCAACTGAGTATGACAGAAGCTCTTGTTCTGACACGGGTTTAAAAAAAAAAAAAATTGGCTCCTTCTGGGCCCATTAAGTCACTTTAACATGGAATGTCTTTGCGGCTTTGAGGGTAAAGCAAGACCTAGCACGAATAGGCTGGTAGAGTGCAAAAGCACGCTCGTAAATATCAAAGCCTCGAACAAGGGCCTTTGCAGTCTCGTCGGGAACGGCCCCTAAGCAACGAGTTCCTGGAGTTGGTCCTTCAGCTCCTGGATGGAACTCATGATGGAAAGTCTGGAGATAACAGCAAGAGAAATAGATTGGGGGGGGGGGAAGAAAAAAAAAAGGATTTAGAAAGAATCAGGTCATTATACTTACAGGAATAAGACCATGCATGTGCCATTCGTGACGTCTCCTTTTTTAAATGGTAATTTCAAGTAAAATCATCAATTCACTTCGTAGGATAGGTTTGGATTCACAGCATTCATGCAATGAGAGAACAATAATGTGCGGAGCATCATTCCTGCCAAACATTTTCATAGCTATCCAGGCGTATCTGTTCTCTGCATTGCCTGGAACTGGAACTCCTCGGATGGAATTTTTCCGCCGTATCTCTTCATCTACCTTTCCGGATGCCATCCTGTGTGTTCAAGCAAGTTATCTTGTTCTTGGGTATGCTTTTTAGTCAGAATGGCTATGGTGAGCAAGGAGTCGACAGTCATAACAAACTCCCTCGGGCTGCTGGGGTTTAACATACCACGTATCTCAAATGGGGACCCGTCATAATACAATGAAAAGCATTGCTCTGACATTGGCTTGAGAAAGATGGGTTTCTTTTGGCTCCATGAAGTTACTTCAACATTGAACACTTTGGCGTCTTCCGGGGTAAAACAAGACTCCGGAGAACGTTGGATAGGCCAATATAACGCATCAAGGCGCTCGACAATATTAAAGACTCGAACGAGTGCCTTGGTAGTCTCGGAGTCAGCTTTTTCGGCGTTGACCAACTTCGTGAGTCGGTCCCGAAAGCTTTGGATTTTAACCGTGAGCATTTCCATGATTGGAGCGATGCGAGCACTAAATAAGAGAGTGGTGCAAGACAATAGATCATTGACTTATGGTAAAAACAGAGTTAGATTTGAATGTATATAGCTATCTATTCGTTGTCGAAATGGCATGGAGGCAGATGTGCTCTTACAACATTGCACGATGGTTGATGTTATCATCACGTCGTTTCCCTCATCGCAGCCCCAGCGAATCTGCGTGCATTCAATCACCGACAGGGCTGGGCCATGGTTAAATAATAGCAACCTACAAGCTAGCCATGGTTGTGCACTTTCATTACTTGGTTGTTCCTGTAAAAGCAGCTCCACGCTCTCTCTTGTGAGTGGTTTTATTCACTTCACGGCATTGGATCCATGCGAGAGAAAAGAAAATACGAAAGCCCTACTTCCACTCCTCCTAGTTCTCGGCGTCGAACATACTGATGGTTCGTGGCGAGGAAACTCAAACCAAGTGAGGTTTGGAGGCTAAAGAGTAGTATCTCAATATTAAGATGCATCGTTATCCAAAAACTCATCTGTTCCGTCTAGGCATCTATGCAATGTATTCATCGTCTAAAGAGCCCCTGAGCACTTCCTCTGCCGCCAGTCCAGCAGTCCACATTGCAGCGTCGGAATCATCACCTTCCCGAATATTCCCCAACGCTCGTCGTCGAGCCATTATCAGGTCTCCATTAACGCCCCCATCTCCCTCCCCATCCATCTCAGCCAACAATTCGGCGTGCAACAACCCTCTTTCCAATCTACTCACGTAACCAACATTGGTAATATCAGCTTCATAATCGGATCCATTACTACTTCCGTCCTTTCCTCCAAGAGTTTTAAACCAGTACTCAGACGTACTCTTCGTCGATCGGTCCGCGTCTTTTTCTACAGCCCAACACCCATTCCGGGCGCAAAAACTCAGAAAAGCGCGCCACGTCTCATCTTTACCCGTGCCAACTAGCACATTGGGATTTCCTATGATGACAACTCCCTCCTTGGCTCGAGTGATTGCCATGTTAAATCGTTGCTTCGCGCCCACAAGCCCAAGCGCTCTAGATTGATCGATATCAAGAAATTTGTGCTCCGAGCGGGTGCGAGTTGTGCAAATTATTAGGAAACGCGTTTCTAGGCCTTGGAATGCTTCCAGAGGGCCGATATTTACATCGTGGAGGTCATGAGCACGGAACAGTTCACGGAGATGGCTCACTTGAGCGAGAAACGGGGTAATAATTGCTATTTCTTGTTGTTTTATGGGCTTGGGAGGTAAACTAGAGTTTACCGGGAAGTAGTCGATCGTAGAGGAATGTGACAACAACGAATGAACATAGCGAAGGGCAATTTTGGCCTCAGTAACATTGTAAACACCCGTGCCAGGCCCATGTGTTAGCACATCCTCTACCTGATCCTGCGAGGTGTTACAGTTAAATAGGAGAGGCCAACGATGCGTGCCTGACCAGTCCGGCCAGGTGGAGACTGGGCCCTGCGGATGAGAAAGCGTCGCGGATGGAATAAGGGTATCATTGTAGAAAAGCACCGAGGATATGGCAAGGATGGCGGGATGAGAGCGATAATTGCGAGTAAGGTTGACAAAAGCCGGACGAGGCATCGGAAGCATGGATTTCGTCAATTTCTTATAGGGCCCGGTGTTGCGACGAGATAATGGGTGATTGGCATAAATTGTGCGTGCCAAGAGCCGCTGGAATAGCGACACAGACAGTGCTATGTCGCCGTTGTATAGACGAGGCCCAAGCTGATGCTCATCACCCGCCATAATAAAAAGCGGTAGTGAGGTCTTCTTGGCAGATTTTGGGTCGAGAGGTGATGGGGTCGAAATCACTGTCAGTGGCACACAAACGGTTGGCTCCGTGGCTTGGGCAGCCTCGTCCACAATAAGTGCTGTCCAGTGAAGCAACTTCTCCATTTTCAACTGGGTGCCCGGTGATATGGCGGATAGTGTTTCGTATGCTAATTTCATCAAGTCCTCATTGGTCAGACGAGCCTGAACTAGCATATCCGCATCCGTGCAAGTGGTAACTACAATCTTGTACTTCATCATCGTTTGAAAATCAGGCAGAGAGAAAACTTCTTTCATCGTATATGTATATGGTAAAAGTTGACTAGGGACTTCAGCAAACGTCCTGTTCCATCCGTTCAACCTAAATAATTCACTGGGGTTAAGGTGCGCAGAGAGGCGAATAGCAAGTGTGTCAGCAGCCGGGTTAGACGGGGCACATATGAGAAGATGAGGTGTTATGTTAGACATACACCGAAGCAACTGCAGTGCGCATTCAACGACAGTCTTGGTCTTGCCGGACCCTGGAACTCCCGATATCAAAAATGGGGCGTTGCCATAGTTTCTAGAAATAATCGAATCAACACTCTTTTGTTGCTCGTAGTTGAGCTGTCGATCATACCATTCGCGATCGAATGCACCCTTTGGTAAAGTTTTTTGAGTCACGGTGTGTTCCTCTCCAGGAAATAACATATGGTGAAGCCAGCTATCTTTATCTAGAAGTCTCCCAGAGGTTTCTCCAGCCATGCTATCTGCAGGCCAGGTTGTGGCACCTTTAACCGTCTGAATAGCTCGCCACGTGGCAGTGTACGAATCAGTCGGTAGGCTAAAGGAGACATTGCAAGACTTGGATGATGGAAAGAAGCCATCCACTCGAAGGACGACTGTCTCTGTAGCCCTAGAGACGCCCCAAACGTAGGAAGATATCTGAATGCCGTTGAAGCCTGGAGCAATGGATCCGTTAAGGCCATTCTGATTCTCACATAGCCAATCTAGGCCTTGCTGGGTAATCTGAGAAAATGGGAAAAACTGGCGAACAAGGACAACGTCGCCAAGATTGAGGCTTGGAGCGTTGTCTCTGAGTCCTGGAACTTTTAGAGTGTAGAGTTGTTGTTTGGGGTCCATCAATTCTAGTGAAGTATCAAACAGAACTAACGACGATAAAGAAGTGGAATGGCTAAAGGCTTCGAGTCTGAGGCATTCAGAAAAATAATCGTAGTAATTTTCAGGGGCAAGATTCTTGGGATGTCGGGAGAGGGAGACATTCACGTCTCTGAGCTCTGGGTGAATTTCTGGGACAAGCCCCAAATATCGAGCACCGGCAAAGCTTTGAATATAGGCTCCAAAATCAATGGAGTCTAGTTGCTTAGAAAATCGGTCGATGGCGGGAGATTGTTGAATAGCCCAGAGATAGGAAGGGATATAAGTGGGAGCATTGATGTCCGGTTTCCAACCATTCCGGCGATATGCGGATACAGCCTGCGATGAGGGTTGGCATCCATTGCCCAAGGGAATAGTACTCGGTAGAGAATCAAGATCGTCTTTCGTAGAGTCGTCCTTTGTCAAATCGTTCGGCAATGTTTGGCTCCGCGATTCCACGTCAACTGCGGTCTTGGAATGCTCGTGGTCGTTTTTCGCGTTTGCATTTTGTAGCTTCACAGCTTGAGCTTGAGTGGTTGCGATTCTCCGAGGAATTGCACTCCTTGTCGATCGATTATCAGTCCCATTTATGGGCAGGTTCACTTCTTCCCCGCTGGCGGGGTCTACGATGCGAATAGCTGCCTTGCGAGCGCGTGTTTGGAGTGGCTTGGGAGACGTCGACATTTTTTGGCTCGAAGACTCACGCGCGTAGAGGTTAAGAAGCACGACATACCTCGGATTTCAAGATAGCAACTCTTTTGTATAAAAGAGTTACATGGTTCACGGCGGGAAGGCTGGCAGGCTGGTTGTGTTCTGATTGCTGGTGATCACCCGCCCGAAAGCTTTGCCGACGTCGTCCCAAGTCGCGCTGAGAAGCAACGGCCCATCCCACAACCAGCTTAACTAAGTTCCTACGGAACCAGCCGTGGAGTCTTTGAAAACTAAATAATCATTGTAGGTCTGTGTTTTACTCGACACTTAACGCTCAAAAAGGTAAAAGAAAACAAATTAATCGGACCGAGTAATTACTCTATTTAGGCGTCAGGAAAGCTAGCATTCCATTGCGAATCACTTCATCACCACTTGGCCAAAGCACGTCCTCTATCAATTCAATCAGTAGCCAGGGAGGGTCTAGAGGCAATCAAGAAAGATTAGATATATATATCTACCATATTCCTGCTTTCGAACTCAGAAAAGCGAGAGAGAGAGATGCTTGGGCCGAAAGAGGAATAGCGGTAACTAACTGCAATGACGTATTTGATGACGCGAATTACGGTAACTTTGGAATTCTTGTTTTGTGGCTGGAGAATGCTGCGAATTAGGCTACTCAGCCACTTCTCACCACTTCCAGAACCAGATGGACTTCCCGTTTGGTAATTGCATCTCTCGCAGGGCGGGGGAATTTTCAAAGGAAAGGGCGAGATATGACTGACTAAGTAACTAGTTATGGCAAAAGCGCGTTACTTGACTTAATTGGCCTTACTGCGCATCTCTAAATGCCACCGTAACCCATGTTGTATAGTACTACTATGATGCTATATCAAGTCGCAAGATTCCCTCTTCTATATTTTCATCACCTCTGTTTCTCCTCACTGATGGCAATAGCACCTTAACTTCTCTCTGATACGATTGCAGTCGAGGTTGTCTTCTTACTTGAGAGCGCGTGGTCCGTGGGAAAGATCTGGCGTCCTCTTCCTGTTCGCGCCTCTTTTCCTACCACGACGTTCTAACTGGATGTATATGGATGCTTGTCTTGTCAACACCTCTGCTCTGAGACATTCTATGGATAGCTCTTTCAAAGGCAGTACTTGTTTTGGCGCTTTGGTGTTTTCAACTGATCTCGAACCAGGCGCTGCTTGGCGCCTTTTCCTAACTGAAAGGCATATGTCACAACTGAGAAACATGGAGATACGAGTGCCCAAGCTTCTAAACTGCTGTGACCATATCTATATGTCTTCAAGGCTATGCAGGTTATCATGAAAATCGTTTGTGGAAAACAGGCGGGAGTTTGCGGAGGCTGGCATAGGCGGATATTCGGTGCTTAAGGACAACCTGCAATGTCAGTATCTCAGTCTCTCTCTCTCACACTCACTCACTCACTCTTATCACATTGTTTTGCTTGCACTTCACTTACAATTTGTAGGGTGTTTTCGATGTCTTACTGGAATCCAATGGTATGCCATGGATTCAGGCTGGACAGCATCACCAGTGAAGTAGGTAAATGCATCCCTCAGATAGTTGCAAGCTGCGTGTGAATATCATGTGGATGGTATGCTGAATCTCGTGGCCATTTAAAATACACACACACATATATATATATATATAACCCTCATTCACTTTTCGCCCATGTTCTTTTTTTTTTTTTTGCTCTCACTTGCTATTCTGACCTTGTTCTTGGCTTCTCTCTCACTATGCCCGTCTCCGCCAGTGTTTTGTGATATGACTTAACCTTGGCAGGAACCTTTTATCTTGAGGGGACATGCCGTTTATTTGCTTCGAAACTTGGGAGGAAAATCACTCTCTAGGTCAAACTGGGACGAGTAGACCGGATCTTCCCTTATATCGTCATCTCTCCGGCTTCGGCCCTGAGATCAGGCGAATATCCATCCAATTCACTCCCTGCAGTTCATCCTCTCTTCCCACACATCAATATTGAATACTCGATTCTTTCTATTCACCTCCTGACAACTCCTATTGAGCGCCCGATTCACCCCTCCCATCCAGCGGAGAATCTTCTTCACTCTTAACGATCCATCTATAGGCAACTCATTTTCCCTAGTCTCCAGCTCCTCCTTCAGTCATTTTTGTCGATTCTTATTCTCGCTTCGAACCGCCTCTACATCATAGGTCTGCCCTCGACCCCTTCTAGGTCCAACATATCAACGTACTTCCGTTCGTCAAAGACCACCTTGCTTCTCTCTTGATTTCCTACCCTTCCGGGTTCCAAATACCCATCCTTTTATCGATCCCGATAATCGGTGACTCACTTATTACTACAGTTACATGCTCACCGGGCACCCCTTTTATATATTCGCGAACTCTGCTCCCTTCAACCCACCACCTCCTCTGTTGCCATCGGACCCTTTAGGTTGCTGTTCTCTGTATCTCCACTGATTCGTTATCTTCCCAGCTTGTGAAAGCTAATTCCATCAACCAAAAGACAAATATTCTCCATTTTTTCTTCACACGGATCTATCTGTACTGTTTCAACATAATAATGAAAGCGTTGGAGGAGCCACAGCGACCTTGTTGCCAGTTCAGCGGGGAAGCATGCTCGACAGAGTCACCTCACTATCGCAAAGTTATATCCCATATCTTTGGAAGGAATAAACGCTGTACAATTGGAGTTCCAGACTTTGTGTGGATTTATTATTGTCGGAAGCATTATCAACGTGCACGGTATCGAACCGGAGAATGGCCTTTTAGACAGTGCGACCTTGCCATCGACACAATCAAGAACATGCGCGCTTGGGGTGGCGTGGAAGACTTTAACCTTCAACTTCGCCGTCGAGAAACGCAACGAGCCACGGAGAATGAAGACCAATGCGAGGAAGAGGAAGACTCTGCTGTGCTTCCTACCGATCACAAGACTAGTGACACCATTGTCATTCACACCTCACATGTAAAGAGGGAAGATTCTACCGAAACTACCCCAAAAGAGGAGCGTGACTTTAGTTCTGTCGAACCTCCTGAGTTCCCTGAACCTAAAAAGCGTTCACCTCGGATTATACCACGCCCCGTGCCTCACTGGCTTTATGACCGTATTGGAAACCATAAGACTTTTGGTCAGATTCTTCAAGTGCTTCGAGATCTTCGACAACATCTCCAGCAATTGATCGAGGATGGCCACGAAGCCCACTTTCCGGATATCGAAATCTTACCAAACCTTCGTCAACAATCCCCCCTTCTCCGTCCGGCTACGAGAAAGTCTCGAAGGGTCTCTTCTCGCGGGGCTATTAGGAAATATACGAAAAAATAAATATCCACACACCCTTGTCTCCCACAGATGAAAAGGATGAATGGATGGAATATCGTTGCGTAGCGATTCCATCTCCTTGTGGCTCAGTGTCCATATTTCGGCGCTATTGGGACCTGGCAGATCGCCGCCGACCCTCAACGGTCAACGCGAGCTTACTCTTTCTGCTCGGTGATTTCAACAGTTATGTACCTTAACCCAGATGCGCTGTCTGAAACCATTGCTTTAGACAGTTTATTACCTATTTTATCTCTCTGTTTTGTTGCTGTGATACATGTTTTGGTTTTAACGGTCTCATGATTATAACTCTCCTATTTTTATACCTCATGCATTGACTAGATACCCCATTCAATATCTCTGTGTTTGAGCTTTGGCAGATTTCAAGCATGGTCTTAGAGGCGGCTAATTACGGTTTTGGGGTGTTTAGTTCGGATTTCTGGGTTTATAGATATCTTTGTTTCCCCTGTCTCATCATCTTGGTTTGTGTTTTGTTGTGGTTTTGCGCTGGATAAATTGGACTCTTATATTTCTTACTTTACAGATCTTTGACTTGTGGGTTTGCGACGCGATTCAGATAATGGATCTAAGAATAGTTTGCCTACCGATATCATAGTCCCTTGAGATTCCACGTCAAGTTTTGAAATAAAAAATTCCTCTCGTCCCAACATTTGTTCGGAAATATCTTCAAGTATACGGTGCAAGGAGGTTAATAACGTGTATCGATTTCTGGTTGTATTTCCACCTATAACACCCGTACGAACAAGAAAGACAAAAGGCTAAGAAAAGGGATAATCTATGATACATACATACATTTATTAATGACAAGTGAATTATCGAACCAACCGACCTCTCTCTTTCACCACGCATAATATTGGTTCCGCATTGTCACTGGTCGATCTGGTAACTGCCTCCATACCTTTGTCTTCCGCTGTCTGATGGCTTTCTCCTCTCGTTCTTGCATTTCACGAATACGAGTTTTTTCTTCCTTGAGTACGATGCTGATAGAGGTGTGTGGGGGACGTAGGAGATGAGTATTGCCTCTACCGCGGGGTGAGATTTCTCTCCCGAATGGGCCTCTGTTGACCCATGCTTGGGCAATGTAGATTGAGGTCGGATCTGTGACTGTGAGGTGTTTTCCATCTTTGAGTCTTAGCATCACCGGTTTGATATCGTTGGTACCAGTGCTGATGGTAGTCACTTCTTCAGCCTGTCCTCCCTCTCCCTCTCCTATCTCACTTGTGGCGGATGTAGCCTCAACCTGACCCAGCCCCATACCCCGTGAGACTATAGCTTCGTTCTTGGCTTGCTCCAGAAACGCTTTTATATCCTTTGCGGCTTTCTTCTTGCTGAATCTCATTTGCAGAATGGCCTCGTCGATATTTTTACCTGCAATTTGTCTCGCGAGTGGGCCCAGCTTCTTCACCGAGGTTTTGAACCAGTGTGACTTGGTTGATATTTCTCGCTCTGATTGCATGATCTGCTCTCTGCGCGTTAGCCGTCCCCGGCGGTGGATCGTTCGTATTATCATTTTGCGCTGCCATCGTGCGCGGCGATTGGGGTAGGGATTGAGCGTTCTCTCGAGATTTGCTGTGTCACGTTCATGTAGGGTGGGGAGATTTGATGCCGCTTCACCATCTTGAGAAACCTCAGCGGCTTCTGGTCGACGTTTGGGCGTTCGTCCACCGGTGGAAATTTTTGGCATGTCCTCTCCATCGGCGAATATGGAGCCCGAGGCAAGGGAACCACGCTTGACGGGGGGAGGACGGAAGGAGACTTTGGGTCCGGATTGCACTTCTACTTCCGAAGATTCAATTGGGCGTGTTGAAGATCCTGTGGCGTGGAAACGGGGGGTTGATATGAATCCTCGACGGGAGATTTGGGGAATCCGATTTCTCGCTGGTTGGGATGAGGGTGTCAGTAAAAGAGTAAAGAGAGGCAATTGAGGAGACTGATGAAGTATACCTGCGCGAGCGAATTGGCGGGAAGCGAACACAGCACAAACGGCCGCCATCTTCTTTTGATTCCGTTCACAAAATGCCGTATGAAGCTTCCAATTCGGATTGACGCTTCGTTGATGCCTTGGAAAAAGGTCAACCTCACGCTAGTTCCCAAGAAAGTTAGGCGTATTGACAAACACATTATGTAAGCAAATGGCCTTGGCACGGGCGTCTGGCGGTTAGACGGAATCGGATTCATGTTAGCCCATAGTTATGTCATGACAACGAGTTAAGTAATGCTGGAGACGCTCTTCCGCCTTTCACTCAGGAACGATATCGTAACATTTTCACCGTAAGCCTATCAAGACTCAACTATTCCTTAGCTTGCTTTTAAGATCACCTCCAGCAACGGAGCAAACACCCAGATAACTCTTTCACTCCCAGAGGTCCATTCACAACTTCGACAACAGGCTGCAATACATACCAGCCCAGCTCCATTACTCACACTCCCATGCTTCTCAACGCGCGCGGATATCGCACGGTTGATGGCAGAGCAACTTTCACGGGATGAAACTCGTGTTACACTCCTGTCAAAAGAGACGAAGATTCAAAGGAAGCGGAGAAAGGATGAACTTGCGGCAGAAGCGAGCGGAATAGCCAAAGCAGCCCCTGCACCATCTGGGGTCGGGGTTGATTGGTTTAAAGCGAATACTCAACCTATCATTCGCGACCCAAGTATTCCTTCGCCGCCAAATCCTGGCCTCCTGACTCCACAAGCTCGAAAGCGCCTACGGCTGCACACCAAACTACCATCACAGACGACTTGCTACCACAGCCTCTTCGCAATTATGTAGCGAGGCCAGACTATTCTATCTACCGCCGTGGCCCGAACCCCTTTGTTCAAATATGTATGTATATTGGATTCTCAAACAGCAATTATGTATTCGACACTGTTGCAGTGGTACGAGCCGCAGGCTCCCTCCCTAATGGCTTCTCTGGAGTTATTGCTGGCCAATATGCACTCTTGGACAGTATAGAATACCAAGTCGTTCCCGCCAAAGTCCTCAAGTCGCGTGGCGTTCAAACGGATGGATATTGGGGGGAGATACGCCTTGTAGGAACTGTGGTTTTTGAGCAGTACTAATCTCTGTGATTTGACAGGCATTCGTACCTTAGATTTTGTCCTTCATGTTCTATCGTTAGTGTCTTGTCACAGAGCTGATGGAGGTGACATCTCCACTTGCATGGTTAATTATCGCTCAGCTCCCACTTAGCTTGAATACCTCAAACGCCCTCCACCTTACATTTCAACCGGATGGGATGTGATGCGACCTGCGTATAATCTGTCCATGCGGCATTTTCGTGTTATTACGGTTGACTAACTAGTCCCATCGAACAACCAATCATGGTCTAGTTATGACTCGCTTCGACAGGCAAAATGAAAGAGCTCTCTCGCATAAACTACTAGAACATGCAAAAATCCCGAAACTGATATCTTTTGCACTTTAGGATACTATTTTGAGGAGGTTTTCACCCTATTGTTGTGGTCCAGTTAACATGATTAGATCACCTTGCTCGGCGAGGCGGTGACAACTACGACCAAGAACGCCATCTCCGGTCTTAGATTCTATTCAATTCTTTGATTTAATTTCACTTTCATTGTACAAACCTCTGTATCATCATCTTCCTCAAGTCTCACGCTGAACCACAATTAAGAATGACGTCGATAAGGTATCCAGTAGCATGCCTAGCCTACTTCGCAAGAAGCCCTTTCCGGCTCCCCCTCCAGGGCCGCTTTTACCCAGTACTGCACCCGTCGATGGGGGGGTCATCCCAGGATACGATTCCAAAAAGTTCTATCCTGCGAAACCTGGAGAGGTGCTCGCCGATCGCTATCAAGTCCTAGTGAAGATTGGCTGAGGGGTCTCCTCTACGATATGGCTGGCTCGTGACATGGATGGGTATCATCACTTTCCTACGTAGAAACCGGTATATATTTCGTTTGTTTCTCACAGATTATACAGATACCGCTGGGAACCAGAAAGTGTTGTGACGTTGAAGATAACAAATACCACCTCGCACACTGCCGATAATGAACACGACATTGAAGAGTACATCGCTAAGAAAGATCCATCCCATCGTGGTCGCGCACTATTCCGGACATTGACGGATCATTTTGAAATCGTCGGCCCTGAGGGATCTCACTTATGTCTAGCATCTGAGCCTATGAGAGAGCCACTCTGGCTTTATCAACGGCGTTTCAAAGCTACGATGATCCCACTCCCAATTGTGAAAACTTATTTCCGTTTCCTTCTTACTGGCCTCGATTACCTCCATAGGAAATGCAAGGTTGTGCATAGTGGTATGCATTTTAAAAAATTAATTTAATTCGACAGATACTAGGCTTACCACTGAATTTAGATCTAAAGCTTGAGAGCATCATGGTCAGCTTTGAAGATCCCGTTGTCCTTAGTGATTTCATCAATTCTGAGATTGATCAACCGGTATCCTAGATTCCACCGGCCGGCCGGTCTATCGGTGTCACACCGATTTCGGACCGTTAAGGAAAGTGAGAAATATACCAAAGATTGTTGACTTCGGGCTGTCAACAAGACTTGATAGCCAACATGACTGGGGAATCTACCCTATCCAACCGGACAACTATCGTGCACCAGAGGTTATACTTGGTTGTGGCTGGAGGATAAGCGCAGATATTTGGAACCTTGGCGTTCTGGTGAGTCCCTTCCTGTGAATGGTTTGATGTTATCTAATACCATTCCTGCTTTGGGATATTATCCAAGGAAGAGAACTATTTCGTCAGATCCATAACCAATATGGCGACTATGATGTTAAAACACATCTCGCAGAAATGATAGGCTTACTCGGACCCCCTCCACCGGAGCTTGGTCGCAAGATCCCACTCTATGCTCGGTTACAAATGGCCCGAAGCCATAAGGAGGGCGGATGGTAAAGTATGCGAAAATGCTGAACAATATTTTGGTGGACCATTTTTTGATCCTGATGGTATTTCAGAAGACCCTGCGTGAAGCAAGCTGTACCCTGGCTAATAATTTCCAATAGGTCGCTTTTTACACGAAGACTTAATACCTGACCGAGAACTCAAAGACACGCTTCCTTCTCTACAGGATAAGGATAGAGAAAATCCTCTGTCTTTTGTAAAGTTGATGCTTGCTTGGTTACCAGAGGAAAGAAAGGCGGCACACGAACTGATCGAGCATCCCTTTCTACAACTTAAATAGGTACATAACTCATCAAAGCCAGGCAACACCGTGTTGTGCATACCCAAAACATAACTCGAACTCTGGTAGATGATGCTATCCTGCTGGCTAGTCAGCCTGGAGGTTCGGAGGAAGTTTCAGGATGATCTTTGAGCGTTTTAACACAGCCGGTCGACACTCGGTTGGATGCGCCCATATTTGTCTCGGTAGATATGGAGAGCAAACGAATCGTATTTGTTGATAACGCGAGTATCCCTCTCCGGTGAAAACGGGAGTGGATATATTGAGCTGTCCGGGCAGTTTTGAATGTGAGAAAATCGGTCGAGCTGTGACACCGAAGGCCGGAGGATGAGCTTCGCGGTTTATGGACAAAAGGACCGTGGCACTATTGAGGTAGGTAAACAAGCTCCCAGGAATGATATCTCGAAATTCTGCAGTTGTCCGTCAAAGACTATAAACACTACGTGCCTCCTTTTGACCAGATGGACCGCGATCGAACAAAATCACTCCTCCGAATATGCATTTTTCAGTCCAGTATCTGACCATATCTACAGCACCATTCGGATACTGAGCTTCAAGATTATGAGGACCAAAACAGGTGGGCGTCGTCCTTCTGGAAATGATTCCCCGTTAGGAGCAGCTACGACTATCATGTCAGCAGATGAAAGAGGGTATGAAAGAGGGTATGAAAGAGGGTATATTAGGAAATTCCTTCGGAGCTTGGATAATCCATAGGTAGGATTAACCAGAAGTTGCCCGAATCACGGTTTTGGGGCGCGCGGACGATGCAAACGGGGCAAACATACTGCTTTTAGTTATTACGGCAACTCAGGCCTTCTACCAAGGCGATCCATGTGGGTTGGCTAAAAGAGATTGTTGTACACCAATTTAGCAATGTATTGGTGCTAAGTCATTGCAGCGCAGCTGGTCCGATCCAAATTCCCCGCAAAAGGCCAAAACTATGCAGAATGTCAATTCTCACTCAAATAACAAACCTCCTCCTTGTTATCTAGTATCCGAATCCCTTTCACTCCGTAATCTAATTCTTCCCTCAGACCAGCGCCGCTTAACCTTCTCAGCTAGCGATGGCAGGCCAAAACTCCAATGGCATAGCATACCGGCCACAAAACCAACCCCATCATTCTTGAAGGCAACTAACAATCCAACCGTTACAATCATAACAGCCCATCTCTGCTTCCTCTCTGCATCGCTAAGGTTGAATTCACGTAGTCTCGACGGCTCTAGGACATGTGAGCGGTCATGCTTTCCCAAGTCCCATGCGCCCGCTGTATTAAGGCTCTCTCCAACGCTTGCAAGCTCTAAGCCTGCAGCAATCACCATCACACTTAGAAAAGCGGTGGGAAATGCTTTAAGCAGATCAATGAGTGTGTTTCCAAGGAACAAGCCGACAATCAGTTTCACAACACCAAGAAAGATGACACTGGCACCAGATCGGGCACCGAAGCGATACTGCGCTGCTAGGCCGCCAGATCCGTGACAAACTGGCATGCAGCCAAACCATACACCTATGAGATTCATCCCCGACACGCTCAGGCCAATGGATGTGGTAGAGGGGGTGTGAATATCTGGTAGCAAATCCCCAGCGAGATGGACCACAGCAATGATAGAGTTTAGCGTAGTAAGTGGAATCTGTCCGATTCCTGCCTGGATAATCCCTGATGCCCACTCACGTGGCAATGGTTGAACATTTCTGGGAATCCAGATTCCCAAATGCGGAAGCTCCCCGTGCCTTGAAGTCAGAAGCACAACAACCGCGAACACCAACCCCAACAAGAACAATATCAGCCCGTATGGCACTCGTCGATAAATATTCGTAACGAGCAATCCCATAAAGGCTGCAATAACCCACAAGTAATTATCTGCCCACCGCGGCTCGACCCATCCCAGTTCACCCTTCAACTTGGTCCCAGCAGAAATTACCAACGACAACCCGGCTCCGATTTGAATGCCCTTGACCACGGGAATAGGTACCACGCTTGCAAACCACCTCAAAATACCCGTCGCACTGAACGCCAGTATCACTACCCCAACGAAGAACCCTGCCGTTGAAATCTCGCCCTCTCCAAAATTCCCTGCAATCGCTACCGCAGCGATGGCTTTCATGGGCTGCACGGGCAGCGGGATTCCAAAGATCATGCCAGTGAAGATGTTATACAAGCCGGAAAGAACAAGGGAGGCAGGCAGCGAGATAGATCCATTGATCGCAAGAGCTATGAGGATTGGCAGAAAAGTGCCAAGGTCACCGAGGGCGCCGGAGATCTCGGCGAGGGGTTGACTGCGGAAAGTTGTCCAGTTGTGAGAAGAGAAGCGAGTGAGAGGCATGATGAGAAGGGACGAGAAGCGAAAAGGTCGGTTGGGAGGATTAATATGGAGTCGATTCCCATGAATTTGGCTGGATGTGAGATGTGATGTTGTCCTTCTATGAAGTAACTATGTATGCACAACCCATAATTAGTTATGGAAGTTGCATAGGCTTGGTTAGCTTGTTTGCGAGAATGATACCCCGCTGTGCGAGCTACATCATAGTTAGTTAGTAGTTACTTGGCTATGGAGTATGGAGTACTCCTTCACTAATTCACTCATGCAAGGAACTGAGAACGCCACTACCTAAAAATAGGCACTGAGTCTGGGGCTCTCTTCCTGAGGTTGCGCTCAAGTAAGAATCAAACCAAATCGAAGTAGATTATATGTCCGCATTTCTCTTTCCCTGGGTTCCCAAAGATCGCCATCATCGTGGTTTCGCGTATCTCGATCCTGGCATGTTGAGGATAAGTAACCTTGTCACGTGACTAACCGTCATGCAGTTCACTAACTAACTAGCATGTGAAGTTGAAACCGAGCGGAACCTGAACCCAAACTGTCATGTAAAGAGTCTCAGGTTTGATCTTCCTCTCCCATCAGTCTCTCACACTATTTCTCGTATATGGATCCAGACACCCTACCTCCGGAGCCTACCCCAAGCGCGTTCAATTACATCCTCAGTTTCCTCCTGGTCGGCATTGCATGGGGTTTCACTACCCCTTTTATACGCCGAGCGGCCGTGGATTTCAACGCGCGGAACGAGCAAAAACGGCAGGCGATATTGAACGAAGATGATGCAAGACTGTCTAAAAGAGGAGGTTCGTGGGTGAAACAAAAGGTTACATCGCTGATCTGGACGGTGGTGAATTTACTGAGGACGCCGGGATACGCGGTTCCATTGCTGTTGAATCTATCAGGGAGTATATGGTTCTTCTTATTAGTTGGGAAGCATGGTATGGACTTTGGTTGGCATTCTATATTTATTGAAACCGGCTAACTTTCCCAATTGGTCTTCAGAGCTGAGTCTAACTGTGCCAATTATCAATTCTATGGCGTTCCTGTTTACGGTGTTGGGAGAGTGGTATGTAGAGGGGAAAGTTATTTCGAAGCGTATGTTATTGCGACGGACCCAAATCGACTCAGCACTAATAGCATAACCATAGAGACTTGGGTAGGAATGGTTCTAGTTCTCAGCGGAATTGCGTTGTGTGTACATTCGAAGAACACATGAATCTAAATAGTCACTGGAAAGTGACCTGACGTGCAGACGCGTGATTCCTAAGCAATCAAATATAAACAATCACTAGTGTGCAACAGTGTCCAGCCAATTTTGCATCGCCTTGATCAGATGCATGACCGTCTACACTTTCTCACTGTGCATTCCGCATCGCTTGCACGATGAAACTCTCCGCTCCAGACCCGCTAACGGCCAACCATCATCTCAGAAACGAGCTCGCTCGTGGAGCTAGAGCTAGACACCTCTTGCCTTGCCTAGCTGAACCGTTTTGAATACCAAAGAGGTGTGACCGAAGACCAGATCCGGCCTGTGAAGATACCGATTTTATATGGCGATGGAAAGGAGGTAAAGCCGGAATATCAGAACAAATGTATTGACCGCTCGCGAGAGGAATCCAGATGCTCGGCTGTCTGCAAAGGTCATTTGGCTGCTTTCATTTCTTTGGTTCCTTGCTGCCATAGCATGTATAGTTCGTGTACTTTGACGAAGCTTCTCACGATAAGCTCATAAGATGGCCAATAAAGCAAAAGAAGACCTGTGTTCCCCATACCTTAGTAGATACTCCGTACTGACTAAAAATACAGAACATATTTAATGCGTTTTCTCAGAAGGCTATAAACAATAACCGTTTGCAACTTCCTTGATTTTGCACTAGATCAACAAATTGGCCACGTACTCCGAGGCGGAATGGAGAGTCAAACGAGGAAGCTGGTGGGAAATGAGTGTTACTTGAGACTTAACAGCACGGTTCCGGGAGACGATTCATGTTTCGCAGAATCGACCTGGAGAAAGTCATGCCAGTTACATACATGGTTATGCCACCTTGTCGCCACTGTTATGACTTGGCAGACCCAAGAGGAGGACGGAAACATGCGCACGGAGAAAGAAAGAGCTGCATTCTGGCCGTAGAGGAGCAGCGGACCTGGCCAGTTGGGGTGTGAAGTAGCGCAAATCTGCCCAGCCATACCTCTGTCCAGTGGTGGCCAAACCAATGAGGAACACATGCAAGATTTGACAAAATGTGAATTATATGACTCCAATTAGCTATGTCCATCAGAAGCAGGATGGAAGCCCGCTAGATGGTTGTGTGGTGAGGTTAACATGAAGGAGGAAAAAGAGAGATCAATGAATATGAATAGTGCAAAAAAGATGTTGACAAGGGTGAGATTCGAACTCACGCCCCATTTCTGAGAACAGGACCTTAACCTGTCGCCTTGGACCGCTCGGCCACCTTGCCTGTGTTGATGTGTGGGCCGAGCTTCCGAGCTTTCCATGGCCATAAAAAGGGCAATGCCAAGAACTTCTTGTGTCTTCATTCTATCATGTACCCTGGCTTATTGGATGTTTTATATACGTTGGGAATGTCCCTTGCGAAGACTCGGGATGGAGAACTTTGATTGGATAACCCGTTCAGCTATTGGCGGTGAGGCTTGTGTCTCACAAGCCTCAACAATGTGGAGTAGGAATACTACAGTCTGATCTCAATTACAATGACGTCAAGAGGGATCGTGGTGATGAAGGGCAAGGAATTAATCTTCTTGATAAATCAATTGAATATTGGCAGAAGATATGCAGGCTTTATCTCAAGTATAGGCAAGGTGGCCGAGCGGTCCA
>LJPJ01000252.1:0-21833 GCA_001430935.1 Amauroascus verrucosus
ACCTCCACTGATTGCGAGGAGACCACTACCCCTGGTGGTGAACAACCCACTGGCTCGACTGAAGTTCCTGCTCCAACTTCAACTGAATGCGAGGAGACTACAACCACTGAAGTCCCCGCTCCAACTTCAACCGAGTGCGAAGAGACCACTACCCCCGGTGGTGAGCAACCTACAGGATCAACTACCTATGTTCACCCACCTACCACGAGTGGTAACTCTCCAATCACTTCCAGCCACCCGCCCACTACGTCGACCATCACCATAACCACAACCTACACTACAACCACTTGCCCAAGTAAGTACTTACCGTCTATGCTACTCCATTTGGATGGTGAATGAATATTAACAACTCATTTAGTTACCACTGAAACTGTGACAAGCGGTTCTCAGACTTACACTGAAACCCGAACATACACGGAGACAATCACTTGCACTACAACCACCACAACGGTTACCGTAGTGCCACCGGCGCCAACCGGTCCTCCAGAGAACCCCCCAGAGAACCCTCCAGAGAACCCACCCCCACAGAACCCCCCAACCCACTCTCAGCCACCAAATCCACCTGAGAATCCTCCAACTGAGACATCTCCTCCAGAGAACCCGTCTCCAAGCAACCCTGCACCAGAAAATCCACCAACATATCCCACTCAAACTCTTGTTCCACAGCCTCAACCACCCGCTCAAACGAGTAATCCTACCGAACCCCAACCACCAGAGTTCACGGGTGCCGCCAACCGTCTTCAGGGTGGATTGACTGCTCTTGTTGCTGTGGCCGCCCTGATGGTGGTAGCATAAACTAAGCTATGCTTTTCAACAATGGTTCTTTTTTAAGGAAAATATTTCAGAGCATTTTCTGCCTTTGTTTTGCAAATGGCTCTTTGTATAGATGAGGGCCAATGAATAGCCATTCCTACATACTCTCCGCTGTTATTATTTTTACAGTCCTTAATTCTAATTTTTATCTTTTACTTTCGGATTTCTCAGACAGTACTATTTGAGTCTTTTTCCGGATGTTGTTATTGTCAGTCACGTAAGGTGGTGAGGAGCAGGGAATTGGGAAATACTATCCACTTTTGCCGAGTCAATATGCTCCATGCACACTTGCCTGCATCGAGGCTGATAATATATGTATGTACATGTAAGTACTTTTGCATATACTCAGTGCTTGAATGTAAATAACAAAACTCCCTATGAACACGTCCGTGCGTGATTAACAAATTACATTGTTTCTTTTGAGAGGTCTCAGCACTGGTAACATAGCTGTAACAACGGCTGGCCTGTCCCCGTCCATCATGTCAGTAAATTCTGAAATCGCTGTTCTTTGAGGTGGGTATGACAGCATCGGCTGAATGCTCTGCGAATAAGCTTGTACGATAGGAGGACGACCCGAGATGCGTGTCTCAGCCATCTGCATAATAGGGTATAAGAGCTGTGGCCTGTCATTCAAGTTCTCGGCAGAAGTGGCTTACGTAACTAAGGCGGATAAATAAATTGTCCGGTAGCTTACACATCGATGATGTAAGGTGCAAACATTTCCAAGAGCGGTATGTTTGCATTGAGCTTGGGACCTCTCATGCCAAAGTGTCCTCAATCAAACGGATCGCAAAGCTTGGGATGCCTGTGTTTCGGAGGGGGGAATATCGGTTCTAAATGACCTTTTTTTTTTAAACTCATAGACGTGTCCTTTTCTACATATTGTGCTCTCTCAGACAATCGGCGCACTTTCCTTTCAACCTCCCACAACTCAGTGCTGCAATTCAAGAGCAAAAGTGTTCGACCGGTCCAGTTTGCTACAACTTGATATTATATATTTCATGAACTACTAACGAATAGCTTGCTGACGCCTTTTTTTTTCTACTGACGACTGCTTATGTATTTATATTAGGTATGAATGAAACCGGTCAGATTCTTTCAGGGCACACTTCTCTAACATGATGATCTACACTCATTAGATCCAATACCTTTCAATTCAAAATGGCTCCGCCTGGCCGCCGACGCAACGGTAGAGGGTATTCCCTCCTCCACCTATTTTCAGCAATTGTCCTCTCAGCGCTCATTGCATCCTTCCCAAGCACTGTTTCTGCAGTTGGTACAGGTGTGATAGGAATTGACCTTGGAACCGAATATATCAAGGCTGCAGTAGTGAAGCCTGGTGTGCCGCTCGAGATTGTCTTGACGAAGGACTCCAAACGAAAAGAGCTTTCAGCCGTGGCTTTCAAACCGGCGCGTGAAAGTGGCGCTGTGTTTCCAGAGAGATTTTATGGTAGTGACGCTCTTTCTCTTGCGCCTCGGTTCCCCAACGATGTTTACTCGAATCTAAAGGCCTTACTGGGTATTCCGTTCCATACAGGAGTCCAGGGCTCAGACGGCGGCCTTCAGAATATGGTTGCTCTATACAAAGAGCGATACCCAGGGATTAAACTCGAACCAGGTGCTGATGGCAGAGGAACCATTGGCATTCGGAGTGGAAGACTCGGTGAAACTGAGGGAAAAGAGCCATTCCTTGTCGAGGAATTATTGGCGATGCAGTTGAAACAGATTAAAGCCAGTGCGGAGGAAATGGGTGCCCAGCGGACAGACCTAGAGGACGTTGTTATCACTATCCCGCCTTTCTTTTCCGCTGAAGAGAGACGGAGTGTTCAATTTGCCGCCGAATTGGCCGGTCTTAACGTCCTTAGCTTACTCACTGATGGAATGTCCGTTGCCGTTAATTATGCTACCAGCCGCACGTTTCCAAATGCCACCAAGGGTGAAAAGCCTGAACATCACGTTGTATTTGATATGGGAGCTGGTTCCACTAGTGCGACGGTTCTCAAGTTCCAAAGCCGTACCGTTAAGGATTTTGGCAAATATTCTAGGCACTTCCAAGAATTAAGTGCTGTGGGAGTCGGATGGGACAAGACGCTTGGTGGAGACGCTTTGAATCAACTAATCGTTGCTGATATGGTTTCGAAGCTAGTTGAGTCCAAGAAGCTGAAGGATGGAACGACTATAGAGCAAATTAAAGCCCATGGGAAGACCATGGCAAAGCTGTGGAAAGAATCCGAGAGATTGCGACAAATCTTGAGTGCAAACTCCGCCACGTCTACTTCCTTTGAAGGCTTGTACGAGGAAGATGTTAATTTCAAATACTCCATTACGCGGTCCCATTTCGAAGAATTAGCAAAACGCCACGCAGAACGTATTTCCAAACCCCTCACAGATGCTCTTGCTATGGCGAAACTTACGTTGGATGACATTGATTCCATTATCCTTCACGGAGGCGCGATTCGAACCCCGTTCGTTCAAAAGCAACTTGAGCAGGCCTGTAAGGATGCGAGCAAACTTCGAACAAACGTCAACGCCGATGAAGCCGCAGCTCTTGGTGCAGGCTTCAGGGCCGCAGCTCTGAGTCGTTCTTTCAGAGTGAAAGAGATCAAAACAAACGATATTCCGGGTTACGGAGCATCTATCAAATTTGTAACTGGAGGCAAGGAACGGCAGCAAAAGGCTTTCCTTCAGACTTCACAGATCGGCCAAGAGAAGATCACAATCATCAGAAACGTTAAGGACTTTGATTTCGAGTTTGTCCAGGAACACGTCCGTGATAATCAAACAATCAATTACCCCGTCTTCCATGCAAGGACCACTAACCTTACCCTGGCCCTCGCCGACCTAAAGGACAAATTTGGCTGCACTCCGGAGAACATTACAATCTGGTTCGGCATGCAACTCAACCCAGTCAACGCTATTCCGGAGATCACTCGTGGTTCAGCAAGTTGCGAAGTTGAGGAAGAAGTCAAGAAAAGCGTTGTCGACAAAGCCAAAGAATTCTTGGGCTTTGATTCGAAAAAAGACCAACAGCCCCTCAAAGACAATTCAGCCAAAGAACAGCCAAGCGACTCAAGTACTAGTGAGACCTCCAGCACAACTTCAAGTGAAGACGGTTCCTCCACTCCACCCTCAAGTATGAGTTCTGAAACTGCGCAAGATTCTTCACTCGCTGGGTCCCAAGGGCCCCAAGACGAGCCCGTACAGCCAAGGAACTTTCGAGTCGAAAGCTCAATTATCGGCTTCGAATTTTCGTCAATGGGTATCCCTAGACCATCAACGGAGGAAATGCGCCGGATTAAAGGCCGGCTGGCCGCCTTTGATGCCTCTGATCTCGCTCGTACTCAGCGTGAAGAAACGCAAAACAATCTAGAAGCTTTTATCTATCGTGCTAGAGATTTACTTGATGACGCTGAGTTCGGAAAGGCGATTGCCAAGGATGCCATGGAGAAACTGCAAACGATTCTCCCTGAAGTGAGTGACTGGCTTTATGCAGACGGATCCGACGCTCCAACGAAGGACCTGAAAGCGAAGCTTGATGCTTTGCAGGCCTTAATCGACCCGGCTTTGAAGAGGAAATCAGAGAATGCTCAGCGGCCATCAAAAGTTGAAGGCTTAAAGCAGCTACTCAAGAGCGCGAAAATGTTTATTGATATTATGGACAAACAGATTAAAGCAGAAGCAAGCGCATTCTCCGCATCTGCATCACAGACTTCTTCATCTTCCTTTTCCTCGGATGAAACGTCAAGTGCTACCGCTTCCAGCAACAGTGAGACAAGCTTTGCGAGTGATGCATCGTCCTCCACTACTTCTACATCCACATCCACATCAACATCAACATCTTCCTCCTCAAAACCAAGTCCCACTTATTCGACCTACTCTCCCTTAGATCTATCCATCCTTTCCGAGGCTCATGATAAAGTTGACAAGTGGCTCGATGCCAAACTAAAACTTCAAGAAAAACTAGCCGAGTCTGACGACCCTGCTTTTACCGTTGCCGATTTGGAAGTTCAACTTGGCGAATTGCAAAGGGCATTAAATAGAGTCATGGAAAAAATGACGCGTAAGGCCAAACCGGGAGGTGGAGGAGCTGGCGGTAGCAAGAAACAGGGAAAAAAGAACGGAGGAAATAAGGACGACAAGAGCAAAGAAAAAGAGAAGACGAAGGCTAAGAGTAAGAGTAAAGCCGATAAAGAGAAGGACAAGAAGAAGGGCAATGGAAAGAAAGGAACAACCAAGGATGAATTGTAATAGCATATATAGTCGGCTGTCTATACGAAACAAATCACCTTTCTCCCTAAAGCAGATGGGACCATTTCTATTCCCACCTCATCTTCTTTGACCTTTTCGCTAGAATCTCGGGGTAGTCTCTGTAACTATATTATTGTCGATTGGCTTTTCGGCGTTCTCTATTATTCAAAAACGATTTACACATATCGTAATTCGGATCTGCTCCATGTAACCCGAATTGATTGGAAAATACTTAGTCCTTTATGATCTCTTGCGCGATCTCACACCGTAAGCATACACAGTTCTCGAGGAGTTATAAGCCTTTAGTCAAGAGATATCAGGATAACCCAACATTTCCTACTTTAGCTAAGTGTTATCAAGGACAAAACCGTTGTCAATACTATCCAAAAATCGCCGGCTATGACATGCGAGAACTTGGACAACGTCGCCTAAAAGAAACAACGCAATACTCCGTATTACTCTATTCAATTCTATTTCATCCAAACCCAAACCCACCAGAAGAATGTCCTTGCGTTCCTCCACGTATATCCATGATCCGGAAACTCCAGTACACCTTTTCTTTTCTCGCTAGTCGTCTGGACACAATTGCGCAGATCACAAGAGCGTTCCCAACGCCAGCGGGAAAGCCGGAGACCGTGATGGCGAACTTTATAGCCGATGAGGAAGATGAGGAATACGGGAAACTAAGAGAAAAAGGAGGTGGAAATTAGTGTCGTTTTTCTTTTTCATTTTCTCTTTCATGGTTTGTCATTGCTAGGAGTCAAATTAGGAGACTAACACTGAAGTATGCAACGATGAATCTCCGAGTTTCGAAGGGGGTTCTTAGGAAGGTAGTTACGCCGTTGAAGAAGCATAAGATGGTACAGGCTGTTAGACCCCAGAGGGCTTTAAACCATTGGCCATGTGATTTGTAGGGATAACGGGGGTGGTTGCGGTCATAGAATGCGGCTTGTGATTCGGATGGATTACCGAATGTTCGCGTTTCTTTGAGTCTGTGGTGCTTGGGAGCTTAGCATATACCGAATGGTTGATTGTCTGGCGGAGAGAGGCACAGAGGATACTGACGTCCTGTAAAAACAAAGGTATGTTGCACAAATGATGATATAGACAAGTAGAAATGATACTGTTGCATTCGCAGCGAGTTCGTCTAGCCTCTAATGACTATGTTAGTTGATGAACCGGGTTGAAAAGTCGCAATTGGCACAACTTGTTGCGTTCGCGAGTATCTTTAGAAGGCAAAAAGGGAATATCCTTTTATGGTTGAGGTCTACTAGATTTTATACATAGCTGCTGAAACCCAGAATAATTGATATAACTTACCAGGCTCTTTCCAGTGTCCTTATGGCCCATGAATCCCAGGAACATCATGACGACTGTTACGACCACGGTTCGCATGGGAACACCTGCGTTACATCTCTGTAGCCTTCGAGTAATGAAGTTCGGTCCCGTTTGCTCCCGCAAAGCGAGGGTATGCAGCACTCTCGAGGCAACGTAAACTGAATTAATACCACAGGTCAGTGTGGCCAGGAGGAACATCGCATTATAGAAATGCGCTGCAGCAGGTATCCCGGCTTCCACAACGGCGATCAAGAATATCGATCTCGAGCCAATCGATTGCCCACTGCCGTTAATAAATGGGTGATCCGACGGGACAAGAAATGATCCTGTGAGAAAGGCGAGCGTATACAAGACCACGACCCGAATGTATATCTTTCGTGCGGCCATCTTCATACTCTCGGAATCGGCGAGGGATTTGCTCTCTGCCGCGGGCGCAGCGAAGATTTCCACAGCAGCATAGTCATACATGACATTGACGCAAGCTGACCTTCATTCTCACCGTCATGCTTCAATTAGAAATGAGGTTTCGTGAGACAGCGAATGGTGCAATTAGGCTTACCACATTCCCAGAAACTTTCCAGTTGAGCCGGTGATTTCTCGCTGAACATTGCCGTCGCTGTCTCTCACCTGGTAGGTAGATCTGATGGAATCATACGGCGAGTCCCAATCTTCATGTATACCCATTTTAGCATGTCTGACGCGTGGTAGAGTATTAAGTATAGGGCGCTTGGCACTTACATCTGATCCTGACAGGTCCATTATAATATGAGTTTGCTCGAGCTAGAGCCCAAACACCGTCAAAGTTGCACAAGCTAAATGGGAACGGAATACTAACGTGGCATAGTATCGAGTGCGATGGACATAACAATTAATAGGACGACAAAGACCAACTTGGTAGTTCCCATTGCATAGTCAAACATCCCCAAGTACTAGGGCAGAATTAATTCAGGGTTAGGAAAGTTATATGGCTGCATAAAGAAACTGCACAACTAGACAACTTACTTTGACAGGAAACAGGTTAACAAGTATAACAATGAGTAAGAAGAGACCGAACCAGATATGGGAGTCAACTGCCTCTCCACGGTGCCACAAGAGAAAGGTCTTGCCGTCATCATAGTGAAACTTGGCTGTCCTAGCTGCTATAACCAAATTGTGAGCAGCAACCACGACAAACGTAAACCTGTGCAGTATCTAACAATCAGAAGTGTTCCCAAAATAAGCCATCGACTAACATACCAATACATCCAGCCCACGGCAAACCCAATACCTCGGTCGAGGAACCGCCGGGGAAACTCCACTACAGGAGCGTTGACGGGCATCAAGGCTGTCATTTCACCCAAGCATGACACTACGGAAGATATCACGGTGCCTATGAGGAGGTAAGCCAGGACCGCGCCGAAAGGCCCAGCAACAGCAAGCGCTGCACCGCTACCAAGAAGCAACCCTAGGAATGTCAGGTCTGGATTCGCCAATTTATAAAATTGACAGGATAGCTTACCATTTCCTGTAGTGCTGTAAGAAGTCGGTCGCGTTAAAAACCTATTTCTCAAAACTGTAGGAAAAGAAGCCGCACCCGGAAAACGCAATCATCTGGTGAGGCAATTAGTCGACCAGCAGCTGTCACTTAGCCTGGAACTAAGCATTTGGGCGTAGGCGAAACTTACATTAATACGAGTCTCCCCCAGATCTCTCCTGAAACGGTGTTAGCAATGGCTACTTTGACATATCGCGATCATGCTCCTACCATAGAGACTCCTTTCTCCGGCGGTCGTCAATTTGTTCGTTCTCAGACTCTTGTTGATGCAGGCCATGTTCGAAGTCCGCTGCGGTATCCGGAACGATCGTTGTCAAACGGATGATGCTCTCAGACCTTTTGATCGTGTTTGAGTAGAGAGGTGTTCCCATATTCTTGCCGTTTGATGACGCATGCTACAACGTCCCCTCTCTGGCTCAAAATTAACGAGGAAGGGACGGAGTGCAAAGTACCAAACGCCCATAAAAAGATCGGAAAGCCGGGGATTAAGACTAAGCTGATAATAAATTTCTGTTCGAATTCCCTTCTCTGGGGAGAGTCGGTCAACATACGAATGAGGAGTTACACAAGGAGTTTTTGTCAACCAGATAGACGGCCCGAACGCTGGACAACTCCCATGTAGTTATTGACTCGGGCTGATATTCCAAAACCCAGGGATCTGGGTTTGATCTCTCCAAGGGCCTTCCCATCTTGTGGGAACTGGCTTCGCGGCACCCACCCAGTTCGTCCCTCTTCGCCATAACTATGGGCTCCTGGGAGATGCATTGCAACGTGCTCCAACACATGACCCGCGTTGCCGTCCGGGGCCAACGTTGGGTGTGTTTGATTCCATGTTTCACCCGGAGTGTAATCCATGCCGGAAATCCTGGTCTCTCTTGGGCCTGCTCCCGGCCAATCAATCTAACCCTGGTAACGAAATGGCTGGGCATCCTTGTACGCCCATATCCATAGAGTCCAAGGTGAGGGAAAGAAAGAACGACAAAATCGTTGAAAATCAAACAATATAATAGATTAGGTATTAGCTAGTGGAGCAGCACGCCGGTTGGAGAAATCACATTGGACGACGAGCTCAAGTGAATATGGCCGAAGTTCAGCTGGTCCCTAAACCCTGCACGTTCGAAGGATTCAGAGATGCAGGAAGAAGCAAAGTTACTTAATGACATTGCATTGCCAATAGTTGCACATCCAGGTGCCTGGTATTTACCCAATATCCACGGCGATGATCTATTGCCCTTTTGATGAAAAAAATCCACCCCAGAATATACCGGCACCAACGTTCAACAAAAATGCAAACCAACTAACAAGGTTTAAAACTCCAACCGATATGCCCCAAACCAAGCTATGGTCAAGATGACAAATAATAGAAATTAGTGAATAAACTCAGGGGAAATAATATGTATCCCGTAGAAGAGGTAAAATTCTAGACGCCGCCCATTCGATAATCCTCATCAACTTCTTCTCTCCGCCTCAGAAACGTTGCTTCTTCAAAATCTGCCGTCGCATCTCGATTTTCTTGTCCAGACTCCCACATTTGATCTAGCTTATTTTGCGAAAAGCCGTGAGCTGTAGCTTTAGAATTCACAGGATATCGTCGCGTCTTTCGCCCCAGCCTTGGACGAAGGATTTGTCGCAATGGTAGACGAGGAACAGCCTGCGAAGTGTCGGTTGAGACCGAATACTGCGGATTGAAACCCGAGCTGACGTCGTCGTCTTGATCAAAATCGTCACCCTGGTCGAATGCACGTTTATGCGGGTTGAACGAGATCGGTATCATAGAGTCGGTGGATCCTTGACTGCTGAGTGGTGCGGATTCATCATCCAACTGACTAAATCCCTCTTCGCAATACGCTCGTACAACCGGCTGAGGGAATGTCTGAACGGCTAGATTGCCGACTTTGAAGCCTCCACAAAACGGCATTAATTCTGTGTAAGAATCCGTAGCATAAGAAGGAGGTTGCGTCATGTACGCTTTTAACCTCGATGTCTTGATGGCGGTCTGGTAACCCTCTGGAACAGCTTTGCGTACTCGCATTCCCACAGTTAAGAGTGACGACTGCACCTTGTCTGGTAAAGTAGGCTTGGCGGAGTGGGTTGGGGCGGCATAGTTGTAGTGCGATGAAGAATCGGTTTGCGTTGGAGGAGCTGAAGAAGATATAGAGAAGAAAGAAGTGATTGGGATTTGGAAGCGGCGTCGCTTGGAGCTCGGGGTGTGTCCTGGGATGGAGGTCATTTACTGAGCCGCGTTTCCCAAGCCTGCTTAAATTTCGGGTTAGGCGTTTCGATTACGCGGGGAGTGCGTATATGCGATGCGAAAAGAAAGAGAAGTAAAGATCTTGATGACTTGCAGGAAGAAGTGTTGGGGGGGTCGCATCTTCGACTTTTTGATTCTGGTGGTTGGAGAGCGGACAGCCAATCACAGTGGAAGCGACAACGCGGCGACAACGCGTCTCGCGACTCGCGGCGCGCCAAGCCTATTAACCGCGTTGATTTAGTAAGCACGACATATCATATCTTATCAATTATCACGTGGTGATAACAATGTCGTGAAATTTCGATGAAAAAAGAAATTCGACTGGATAGCGACACCACGACGAATGCCATGCCGCGAGGAGAAATATGAGGGTGAAGGATTTGCAACTACACTACTACTACATTGTATCGATAATGAGAGTCGCTATCTATCCATAGAGCACTTCCGAAGCGGCTTTCACCTACTCGCCAAGCCCCTCCGCCCATCCCAAACAGCGCCCACGCAGAATCATAGGTATTCAAGATGGATGCAAAAGCCTACCTAATGGACCAAGGCTGGTCAGGCCCTGGCAACCCGTTAAACCCTTCGCGCCGCCCAGGCGGCCCTCACGCTGGCCTCGGTCTCACAAAACCAATCCTTGTCGCCCGGAAGAAGAATACCCACGGAATTGGGAAGAAAACAACGCACGACCATACAAATCAGTGGTGGTTAAGGGGATTTGAAGAGGCCTTGAAAGGTGTGGGAAACGATGGGAGTGCGACACCGACAACTAGTGCTAGTGAAGAAAATGGGCGCGGGCTAAGGTCTGAATTGTACAAGTTTTTCGTGAGAGGGGAGGGATTAAAAGGAACCATTGGCACAAGGATCGACAGGACGCATGCTATTAGCAGTGAAGATTATCCCGCTAAGAGGAAACGAGAATCGGAAGACATTGAAATCGGTGATACCGGGAAGGAAAGGAAGAAGAGAAAGAAAAAGGAGAAAACTATGGATAATGAACCCACTGAGAATGCCGAATGTATCAAAAGACGGAAACGGGAAAAGGAGTCGTTAAAAACACTGGACTCCTCCAACAACGCGTCAATGTCAAGAGTGAATAGCGAAGCTGAGTCCCGAAAACAGGACCCAGAGAAGAAGAAGCGGAAGAAACGGCAGAAGGTTGACCCGTCCATTGAGAAGTCGCCAGCTGACAACGGAGATACGGTCGACGGTGTCAGCAACAATCAATTGTCGGTGAAAGATACTCAAAAGAACCGCAAGGAATCGAAAAATGCCAAGAAAGAAGCTAAAACTGAGAAGAGCCATGAGGAATCCAAAAGTCGGAAAAAGAAGAGAAAGAAGATAGAAATGGACGAGTGAGCTATATACCCAAATATTCACATTTCCTTCATATAGAGGTCCTCTTCTTGGGTGGTATAGACCAACTGCTACTGGTCAGGATTAGGTGCTTTATGGTTTTCTGCAAAAATTTCCATATACCCCGTTATAGCTATCATTTTTGGAATTTTGCCTGTCTGTGCTACCTTTTAGCAGCAGGTTGGTCCATTCGGTTTTACAACAATCGAGCTAAACAAACTAGACAATTGTCATTGTCATTACTGTTCCCCTCTAGCAAAACTCGCACATCAACTTCTTAGGCTCCGCGTAGATTTCCCGGCCTATTGGACAATATCCACGGCCGTTCTTCCCAGAACTCGTCTTTGATGATATCCACGTAAGAAATCGCAATATCAGCTTTCCTTTGTATTTTTCTCTGCTTCTCACGTTGGGTTTTTGATATATCCGACGGCTCTTCATCTTCCTCGCCACCTTCTTGCTGCGTTTTTGGCCTATTCCCCTGTCGAGACCCTTCAATCGGCTGTAGTTCAAACTAGATTTCTTCGTTCAGTACATTCATACCATGCATCAAACACTCATGTAGAAGAACTCACATCACGGTATAGGACACTGCCTTTCTTGAACATTTCAGGCTCATTATTATAATTGATCCCAAATCGTGAGAATAATATCTCATTTTTATCAGACGAAACGGTTCCCTGGTAAATATTAACTAAGTTCAATATTAGTAGGGGAGACAAAACTACTGGCCTTTAACTCTTGTTCTGCATCCGTGTTGCTCATCCCTCCATACAGCACCATATTCCAAAAAGTTGTATTATACAAATTATTAATGTGACCTGGGATGCTGTGTTAGGAAGTATCCATACGACTCGGCGGCTAAGTTGCTGTTGACTTGCTCGAACACATGGAGACATACAGTCAACCTGCCTCCAGCTCATATAATCTCTTAAATTTCGCACACTTGGGTACTGTACTGCCCTTCCGTCAAAGGTAGGTAGACACCCTGACTCTAGCGGTGTGAACGGGAAGAACTCCGCCCATTTCTGGATATAATGTGCTGTAAAGGTTGAGACAACGGTAGAAACGAGCTTGCTGAAAAAATCAAATCAGCATGTAAAGCAAATACAGCTGATTATATAGTACATCCTAGTCCCAGTCGAGGATGTTGTAAGTATCTAGCTCACCTACTCCTCCTTTCAAATAACTGACAGTTTCGATGAAAAACAAAGCTTTTAGAGATAATATGTTAGAGAAGGTACTGATATCCTCGGACTATTTCGCGGATACCTAAATTCATCGCTGACACCGTACGCGATGATCAAATCGGAAAGATCTCGCATTACTTCTCTCGCAGCAGCGTTCATCAAATTCAAAGCTCGTACATCATTGGGCTTTTCAAACTGATATCGCGCGGAGAACCTATCCAAGAGGCCCGAATCAGTTATTCCAGGATTCAACCCGATTCTAAACATGAAACATAACACAATATGGCGTGAATGGCGCTCCTGAAATGTCCTCTGCGGCCCAGACCGCGGGTCAACAGAGGCGATGCCTACCCAGAATAGCGACATCAAAGATAACTAGAATCATTTATTTCGAATTTAAGTGTAGTATGAAGAGAGCCGCATAGGGAGACTCACTTATGGAAGCCCCGCCCATCAATACGGATCACAATCCAAGTGTTAGGTAGCAAAACATCATCGCGCTCAAAGGACTTGACATATTCGTACCTGGGTCAAAGAATTAGTTTGAAGTGGTATACAACAGCATCAAGGGGTTTACTACTTGGAATTTGCCATCCTCGTAGTTTTGTGACCGACAATGTGCTGGTGGAGGGGTCATGATGGGGTTTGAGGTTAAAAAAATCGAACGTAAGTCAGCTATGAGAACGAAAGTGGCATTGGAAGCACTGCTGAACATCCAGCCTACTGATGGACTATTTATACTTCAAACCAGGGGTAAATATGTCAAACATGACAATTATTATGCTACTATTCTAAGAAGAAACGAGTACTTGGATGCCTTAAACTGATCTGGACGATTCTTGATCGAAGAAGGATGAGTTTGCGAGTATGTATAGAGATAATTGTATGAGAGCATTGGACAGTTTGATTTTACGAATCCTCAAGAACATCATCTTCCCCAGTCTCACTGGCCCTTTCGCTGCTCTCGCTGGTAGTCCTCTCCAACTTCTTCGGTTTCCGTCTGAAACTGAGGTTGAATCCGCTCTTGCTTGATTTCTCAACCGACGGTGTACTCGAAACTACACTCTCAATACTCTTTCCGAGTTGAACTTCACTCGTCCCATCATCTTCGACATCTTCCTGAGTGGTCGACTCATTTTTCTTTGAAAATAGGCTAGCTCGATCTTTCCAAGGCATATTAAACTTACTGGAGCTTCCCTTGCGAGTAATCTTTTGTATGAATGACTCTTTTGCACTAACAGCCTCAGATGGGGTCCCGGACGAGATACGCTCCAGCGACTCGTGTGATTCGGCTGCGGAAGTGCGAATCGATCTTGCATCCTTTGATCGCCGGGAATCGACTGGGGAGATATCATCCAATTGCGGCTCGTCGCGCCCCTTTGAAGTGCCTGTATCCTTGGCCTTTGATTTCTCGGATTTTTTATTAAAAAGAGTCTTAAAAGATGGTGCCGCTGGGTTCAGTTTCGGAGTTACTGGTCGGTGTGATGACGGCGGCCGAGTCCCAATTGGGGCTTGCACTGGACGCTGCGGCTCATAAGGGGCATCAAGGAAATCCATATCTGACGGGGGCAATGTTAATGGAAGGTGGTTTGAGGATCCAAGCTGGAAAGAAGGGCGCCGCGATTGGCTGCGCGACCAGGCTCCTCCAGGTGTGGACCAATCTACATTAAGAGGGCTATTCCTGTGTAGTTCAGACGCCGGCCACCCAAATGGCTGAATGTCGGAATTGGGTCGAGGCAGAAATTTATCAAAAGAATAAGTTGAAGCTGGCCTAGGAGATAGAGAATCCCGGCGGACAGTTCCAAGTATGGACGGATCAATAGGGTCATGGGTAGGGCTAAACTGATTGTATCCAGAGGTGGAGCCAGATTTGCCCAATGCTCCAGAGCCAGATGATGAAAACTTCCCGGTTGTAAAAAAACTCGGGATTATGGCTTTGCGCGATGCTGGAAAATGATCGGAAGAACTGTCAACAGAAACATTTGCCGTCGAGCTCCGAGGAAAGAGAGTGGCCATTGGGTTTGCCCAGCTGCTGGTGTAACTTAAGCGACGCCGACGAGTTCCTAACGGGTCAAGGTCCTGATCCATGTTTCGTGGAAAGGATTGACTTTGACCAGGCTTGAGGGAACCCAGCAGAGGCCCATCTGCCATTGTTTTACCCCGCTGTCGATGAAACGTGAATAAACCTGATAACTTTCGCGATGCGCTTTGCGCAGCATCGGAAGGTGTATGGGGCGTTGGTCCTTGCATTGACTTGCGTTCGCTTTCAGGGAGATTAACTAAGCTTTCGCGGGGGCTTGTGAATTGGCTGGGGGGGTGGCTGGAAGAAGAAACCGGGGATGGTGATGTAGGGAAAAAGTTCTGGAAGGGAGCCGCTGAAACAGGTAAGGTTGGGAATTCAGTAGATTCTTGGGGTAATGAAGGCGATTGATCTTCGTCCCCAAGTAAATCAGAAGGAAGCAAAGCATCCGCTCGAGGGCTCATGGGAGGGTTACTTGGTTCGGTGCGAACTGAACCCATCTGATCAGCGGGGTCAGGAATCGTCATTCCATTATTGATATTGAAAAAAGCTGAGGTTGGCGGCACCGTTGGAGAGGCGGTTCCGAGCTGCCTGTAGCTATTTGAGTTTTGAAATGCTGTATCCGCCACGGGGTAACTGAGAGGGGATGAAATATTACTGGTAAGCGAGCTCCGGTGACGACTTCGCCGATACGAGTTTGCTCTGTGCGCCCTATCTAAATCCAATGCTGGGACCGGAGCATAGGGCAATGTTGGGTTGGATCGCTGTGCAGTAATCCATTTCAGGCGCTCTTGTGCTTCGTAATATTGATGTTGGGCCTGAAGGAAAGTCAGCACGTGCCAATAGCCTCGGAAGCGGCATAACAAACCTGAGTGTGCACATTGATCAAGGAAGTGTACTGAGCCCGCAGATTGGCCATTTTGACCTCCCAACGCCGATCACGTTCTCTTTCTAGGCGGTCTAATTCTTTTATTTCCTCGTTATCACCGCCATCGAGCCGCCGCCTTTCTTCCTCAAGCACTTTGATGCGACTACCTTTGACTTTGATATCTTCTTCAAGGGTTTTCATTTCCACCTGCTCATCGGATATTTTGGTGCGATATTCAACAAGTCGCTTTGTTGATTCGTCTTCAATTCGGGCCTTTTCGCTCTGTAGTCTCTCCACAACCTTCCTCATTTCAACAACTCCTTCGTCCCATCTTACTATATCGTCGGCCCGTTTCTTTCTCTCGGCTTCTTTCTGTTGAAGCAGCCTCTCTCGCTTGCTTCGTTCACCTTGGACGTTGCGATTGACACTCTCTAGTTTGTTAACATGTTTTCGCAGGTCGCCACTAGCCTCGTCCTTCTCCTTCACACGCTGCCGTAGCTCATTTCGCTGGTCCTCAAGTTCCCGTAGCAACGATTCATACTCTTTTTCCTCTTGGCATATCTGTTTATCCAAGGTGTCATTTTCTTGCTGCAAATGCTTAAGGCGCTCGGCAAGTTGTTCAACAGTTTCCTCCGAATCTTCACTGATATTGACTTTGCCATCATCGCCTCCTGTATGTAACTTGTGTTCAGCGCCGGAGGTGGATCCCGGGGTTTTCTTTCCACTAGTAGCTCGTCTCCCTTGAGCCGGCCCAGTACTATGTTCTCGTGACATGATCGGTGCCGACGGTGATGCGAACGTCGACGGTCGCGGTGCATAGGCTTGAATATAAGGTCCACCACATGCATGATTGGTATCGTTCTGCGAAGAATCGAGACTCGTACGAACATGTAGCACGGTACTCGAGGTTTGGAAATTGGCCGCACTAATCGCAATAACACAGAGATGATAGATATGCCCTGGCAGGAGATTTAAAATAGAAACCGCGGTTTCGGATCGTTTAGACTCGCCAACTAAAAAAAGAAAGGTTATGAGGAAATAGCCCGTACATTCAGGAATGCAATACCAACCTCGAACACCATTCACTTGAATGACATGCTTATGGATTGAATTGTGTAAATCTGGATACTTCCATGCGATACGGATTTCTCGAATGCCGATGTCTTCTAGCGTTACTTCTGGGGTTGGGGGGATGTCCAATCCCAGTTTGTCGACCAAAACATCATTCGGAGTCACGCAAACTTGGTATGCGCGATAAGAAAGCCTAGCAATATTCAATTAGCGGGAAACCAGAACGCCCCTTAGTACATAGGAAGCAATAGGAAATTCACCATATCAGTGCCCACAAGATAGATACGGCAATAAATAGTGCCGTGACACCCTGAGCTTTCACTCCAGGGACGACACCGGGATAGGTGGCGGAGACGAGACGTAATGGTTCATACATCCCCATTGTCCAGACCTCCGGCTACCACGTAGGGCTGGGCTTTGCTATTTGAGAAACTGATTTCGACTTTTGACGTCGCGGAGCGTAGGTATGCGCTTGATTATCTAAGCAGATGATTCACGGAATATTTATACATCCGTATTCCGCCCTCGGATAATCATGCTGAAACGGGAAGGGATGACGCCAGTACGGCGGGATTAGTCATGCGACTCTTCCCGATGAGATGGGCGATCCATCGCGACGACCGAGTTGATCTTACGAAAATCCTCGCTTTAAACGCTGTGAATTCCTGTCGTTAAGAGTCCTCTGGCGCTTCCCATTTAGCTATTTTTTGCCTGATATAGTTATCCATTATTCTTGACCGACCAGCTGTGTTTTAAGAGCAATCCGCCAACCTTCGACTACGGCGTCACATGTTATCTTTCGGCTTGAACTACAAAAAAGCTCCTCACCCAGAAGGCATCCAGTCCTACATGCGCTACTCTGTACAACGTACTATTTTCATAATAGCTGGTTAAGTTTTTGTTGTTTGTGCTTTGACGATTTTTCTCTCGTACAAGCCGCAATAGAGGAATGCAGTACGTTAGGAGTATTAGCGGCTCTGTCTCAAAGACATGGAACTCAATCAATCCAGCCACTCTCAGTGGAGCTATTGATGTGATAGTTATCGAGCAAGAAGATGGTGAGGCATTTTCGGTAACTGGGGAATCAAATTGAATTGGGCTAATAATTTTACCTAGGGGCGCTGGCCTGCTCCCCTTTCCATGTTCGCTTCGGCAAGTTCTCCTTGCTTCGGCCCTATGAGAAGAAAGTACGAAGAAAATATCACATCTAGATTCAAAGAGGCTTATAGTATTGGCAGGTGGAGTTTTGTGTTAACGGCGTCAAACAAGACTATGCGATGAAGCTTGGAGAAGGAGGGGAAGCCTTTTTCGTTTTTGAGACTGCGAGCAAAGTCCCTGAATCCTTACAAACCTCGCCTGTCGTGTCACCTACAGCAAGCCCAAAACATACAGCGAGTGAATCAGAAATTCCCGCTGCCTCTCTTCAAGAACCCGAGTTCCTAGATCTCGCTTCTAGCAGACCGAATAGTCCGCGAAAGGTTGAAGCAACACCGATAGTGTCAGGGGGGAGAACAACAACGGATTCAGGTAATAACACTTGGCTGAACAATGCCTCCACCTTCCATCGTAATTGACATTTGCACAGACCTCCTTACTCAGAAATCGCTTGGTGAATACCAGCCGTGGCTAGATGGCTCGTCCACTCCATCCTCTGATATCTTACCTCAGATGCAAACGCGTCTCAGGGCAGGAAGCACCGCGGACTTTGATGCAGCGCGCCTCTCACCGCCACCCTCTGCTTTCAACCTGGAAAAGGACCCCCCTAGCTCACGAAGGTCTCAAAGTCCTCCTCCTGTCTCAGCTCAAGAAGCTTATACCAGAGCTATATCGCTCTCAAAGAAGCTTGAAGTTTCAAATATCCCATCCAAAGTCACAGAAACTGGAGACTTGATGCTGGATATGACGGGATACAAGAGCAGTGATGAGGACGCGTTGCGAGCGGAGCTTATTGCTCGCAAACTTCTTGCGGAAGAGCTGGAAGGGCATTATGATATTGGAGCATTGATTGGCGCTGATGAACACGGAAACCTATGGATTTATAGTAGTGAGGAGGCGAAAGAAGCGGCTACTCGTCGAGTGACCTTTAACAACCTTCCGAATAATCACCCTATGACCGGTGACGCAGCGTCAGAACCCGGGTATCACAGTGACAGTGAACAAACTGTGGAAATGCCCAGCCAAAGACATCACCGTTCTCAATCCGACGTACACGGCGGATATCCAACCCCACCGCAAACCCCAACCGGTGATTCCGCAGCTGATGACCAAACTCGAAATTATGCAAAAACGCTTCGGTTAACGAGTGATCAGCTCAAAGCATTGAATCTAAAACCTGGTGCAAACCCTATGACATTTACAGTAAACCGAGCGACATGCCCAGCAACGATGTATTTATGGAATTACAAGACACCCATCGTGATATCTGACATTGACGGGACCATTACAAAGTTAGTCATAACTCCCAAATACACGTTGGACATTAGGACATTAACCTCGATCTAGATCCGACGCGTTAGGCCATGTCCTCAACATGATCGGCCGTGATTGGACCCATGTCGGGGTGGCAAAACTATATACAGATATAGTGAATAATGGATATAACATCATGTACCTAACTAGCCGCTCGACTGGCCAAGCAGACAGCACGCGAGCCTATCTTAACGGGATCGTTCAGGAGGGCTATAAACTCCCGAAGGGCCCAGTCATTATGAGTCCTGATCGCACCATTGCTGCTCTACGCCGTGAAATATATCTTCGAAAGCCGGAAGTTTTCAAAATGGCCTGTCTCCGAGATATTTTAAGTCTATTTAAAGGGCGGCAAAATCCGTTCTATGCTGGGTTTGGCAATCGCCTGACGGATGCTCTGAGCTATCGATCAGTCAATATCCCTTCGACTAGAATATTTACCATCAACTCCGATGCAGAGGTTTACTTGGACCTTCTCAGCCTCAATAAATACAGAAGTAGCTACGTTTCCATGAGGGAGTTAGTGGATCACTTTTTTCCCCCTGTAAGTCTGCTTGTGGAGGAAGGCGGCGAAGACTTCACAGATTTCAGATATTGGAGAGATAGTCCTGGGGACCTAGAGAATTTTTCGGTTACGGATAGTGATGACGAAAATGAAGACAATAATTTAGTCAGCGAGGACGATGGCAGTGACCAATACGACGACGAAAACGACGAAAACATTGATAAAATGGGAGAAAGCTATATTTCACGGGACTCTGTCTTTTCGGGTGACATGGCAGATTCAATTATAGGATCAGGCTCTGAAGACGAAAGCGATCCAAACGAGGCAGAAATTCAACTCCAACACTTGACTCTTCGCGAAGGGCATTGACAGCTATCTCGGACGTACAGCTAATGTTGTGAGTATTTCCGGCGACTATTCTTACATTGGTATATGGAGAGTTGCGTGATCGCATTCCTTTCGACTTGTTTCGCAAACTTGAAAGCATTCAACAGCAAACGGAGTTCGGAGTCACTTCGTTTTGATTGGCATTTTAGCGTAGGATTGGAAGGCCTCAATGGTTCGTAACCACACTAGTTTTAAAATCTTTATGGCACTTTTTTGATATTTTGTTTGGCACATGAAGCGTTTCCCTTCTGGTGTTGTGCAATGCATTACTACATCATTAAAGGTATAGACCTTTTTAGGGTTGGTAATGAAGTATCTCCTTAGCTGAGCGTGTATTGCTGCTTCAAAATTGGTGTTCATCGAGTTCCAGTTGAAGATCTCATACCTTCATTATCCTCAGCGATCATCGCGGATAACTACTCGCCTGGGATGCGCTTTGAATAACGTGAGCTATCACCTACCGAGACACCCTTCCACCCTACATACAACGCACCCTTGAATTCCATCACAATCTTATTGAATTATATATAGAAAATTATATACATTATTCCTTAGATCTATGGGCATTGTTTAATAGTATGTCCAACTATATTACACTTGCTTCAGGTTGGGGGTCTTCACTTTCTAACAGGTTGATTTGAATCCTCCACCACCCCCTCCGCGGTTTGTTGAGAAGCTTGGGCTCTAGCTAATCCTTCCTGGGCTATATACACACATCCTTGTTCTCACTTGCGCTTTTGTTTTTCATTGGCAGCCCATAGGGCCTTGTTTTCCTGAGTCAAAATAGCAGCACTGTGCATGGCTAGCTGGCACCCTCAAACTAGTTGATCCAGGGCTTGATTGGTAGGAGTAGGGGGGCTTTGTGTATAGCACTTGATAAATTACTTGATCTTGCTGATCTGGAATTCCAACTGGGCTGCATTGCAGGGAGTCTTGGGGGTCCAGGAGGACTAGGATCCATGGGATGTGCCTAGGGGGCTAGATATATATAGCTGGGAATGTAGGTGTGTAAGAACCTCATCTGGATTGTATAGCATCAGATCTGTGGCTTTAAATCCATTTCTTATAGTTATCTCCTTTGATGCCTTCTTTCTAGCTGTAGCATATAGACATAGAAACTCATGCTTATCCACATGATTAATGTCAAGCTGTATTCCAGATTCAACCTGCTTGTCATATGCTTTCTTAAAAGGACTGAAACAGCTTACATCCAATGGCTGTAGTAGATGAGAGGAATGTGATAGTATATAGAGTGGTATAATAGCATTCTCCACATAAAATTGATCAAATTCAGCTGTTGCATGGCTTCCATAACCATCTAAGATGAGAAGCTGGTATCTGTCAACTGTACAAGCTTGTGTATGCTTGTTAAACACCTTTTTTAATCATATTAGACCTAGTTGGTCAGTGGTCCAGCCATTCTCACTGACACTAATTGCCTAGCCAGCTGATAGACTCTTATATCATGAGGTCTGATGCACCTTGCTCTTGAGAATATTCATAGAAGATAAGACTCATCCCATAGTATTGACTGTCTCAATCACAGTCACCCATTCTCTATTTCCAGGCTGTTTAAGAGATACCTTTTGTTAGGACCTGAGACATGGCTGCTCGATAGAATCTAGGGCTTAGGGCTAGGGCAGTGGGAATCGCCTGCAAGCTGTATATAGTGTACCTTCTCCCCAGACCCCCTTTCTTTCACCACCTTAGTATTTCGTTGAAACAGCTTACCTAGTTGGCAACAAGATTTTACTCTTCCTGCACCTCGATTCGAAGCCCTAACACC